>OY284482.1:9803163-9976309 GCA_958336345.1 Dorcus parallelipipedus | reverse complement strand
TTGGTGTTTTGGTTTTTAAATTTGAGAAAATACTATTTAAATTATTTACAGATTTGCTAGCTAAAATTAAATTGTGTTTTTTGAATATGTGTTTAAATGTGTCATATAGTGGTTCAATGTAAGGTAATGATATGTATTTTTTGTTTGAAGTTTGTTTATTGTTATTGTGGATTTTTGAATTTTGTAAATATTTAACACGATTTTTTATTACTGATTCTATAAGATTTATTGGATAAGAATTTTGAACAAGAGTCTTTTTTATTAAATTTAAATTATCATAAATGAAAAGTTTATCTGAAAGTAAAACAGCTCGATCTGTTAAAGAAATAATTGTTGCAATTTTATAGTTTTTAGATGTATACGAATGAAAATTAATATATCTACCTGACCACGTAGGTTTATGAAACCAATTCGTTGTTAATTTGTTATTACGTCTGATGATATTTACATCTAGAAAACTTAGTGAATTGTTAATTTCTTTTACAGTAGAAAAAGCTAATTTTAGTTAGCAAATCTGTAAATAATTTAAATAGTATTTTCTCAAATTTAAAAACCAAAACACCAAAACTAAAACAACCTAACGTAGTTTATGAAATTAAATGTTTAAATTGTAATTCACGTTATATTGGAGAAACAAGCCAAAATTTAAAAAAAAACGTCTAGACCAACATAAATATCATATCCAAAAAAATAATCAAAATCATTCAATGCTTGTAGAACATTCATTAGAAAATGACCATAATTTTGATTTTGAAAATACTAATATTTTATATTACGAGTCTAATATTTTCAAAAGACGTTTAATAGAAATGTGTAAAATAAAAATGTCGTCGAATTCTATTAATAAACGTACTGATTTTGCAAATTTAAACGATACATTTTGTAGTTTTCTCGATTCCTTAAATAGAATATAGATCTGTCAATTTTTTAACATTTATAATGTTCAAATTATTTTTAGATTTAAAAAAAAAATCAAGTTACTTTTTCAGTTTCCGTTGACAACCTTGTTTATTTTGACAACATGTTTATATTTTTCACTTCTGACGAAGCTGTCGAACGACTGCGAAACGTTAAGTGTTTATGCGCCATTTAGTGTCCGTTTAAAAGAGTTTGTGAAATAATAATAATAATATTTATTTCATTGACATATAATACAGCACATACTACATGTGTGAAACAGGTCAGAGTAGGTATATAGAAATTTAGAGACTCCTAATTTAGTGATAGTGCTTATAAAAGTCTTCAGTGGTGAACGGTTCAGATTGCAATAATGTCTTTTACTTTGTATTTAAAAGTTGGCAGTGGCTAAACGTCCGCCGGCGGAATTGTACGCATAAGCAGAAAATTCCGCCGACGGCGGAATTTTGAATGTATGAATAAGAAAATCCGCCGAAAATATTATAAATTATACAAATACGGCGGAATTGACTTTATTTTTCGATTATTTCCGCCGTTCGGCGGATTTTTATTTCATAAGCTCAAATTCCGCCGTAAAAGGTAAACTAAACATTACCTACCTTTTGTCTCGTTTTAAGATAATGAGTAAAATAATGAGTCAAGCAAAGGATAATAAAGTTGGAAAAGTATCTGAGGAAGGTCTTTTTAATTTAATAAAGTTGTAATATACAAGTTTTAAAATAATAATGATAATACAACTTTATATCATTTTAAACATTAAAATGAATCTAACATAACTTTACATCACTGGGTGTACAAGTTACAGCCGCGTCAATTTTTTTAATATTAAAGCATTTGCTGGGTGGTTGTAATTATGAACTGATACTTATGGATGATAATCAGTCATATTTATTATTCTTTGTCATCCGTAAGTCTCAGTACATAATTACAGCCACCCAGTAAAAGTTTTAGTGTTAAAAAATTGGTGTGTCCACTTTTTTTGGTCACGACTGTATTTACTATTTACTATTCGCTAATAAAATTAAAGTTAGGGTAAAATGCGGTATCTTAAGCGCAGGGCTGTACAAAATAATTTAAAATATCGTATTTTTTTCGTTTATTTTCGAGTTGTGGAGGTTCGAGTTATAGAGGTGCGACTGTATACTCTTTGTTAAATTAAAGTTCACATATCTCAATTATTTGACTTTCTTCGAATATAGTGTACATAAAGACATTAATAGAATTCAATTTTGTTTCATTTACGATGATAAAATATAGGCTGTTCCATTTGGAAAAAGCTTGTAATATCTCGAAAAGCGCAATTGTTTTTCGATTTTCATATTTGTAATCAGCTGAAAAAGACAAACAAATTTGCCAATTTGATCGAGTCTTTGGCTCCAAAGATAAAAGATGCTGACATACATGGAAGCAGCCTGTATAACAAAATTTAGTAATAAATATCAGGATCTACTAGATTTCACGAGACAGAGGTCTTGCCGGCATGGGCAATATTTTATTTAACGCAAATATTCCCCGCCTTGGCGCTAGTTACTCGAAGAATAAGAATTATCATAAATAATGAAAGAAAAAAATCGCAAGAAAATTAACATGTGTCCAACAATTATTGTAGTCCTGGGTGGCTGTAGAATCAAATACCGTGCGGTTTTTTGAAAACAGGCCAGATTTGGCTTTGGAATCTCCAAACGTATGTCTTAAATAAAATCACTTTTGACAATTAATATCCAGATTTGTCAAGGAACAAATGTTGAAATATTTTTAAAATTGTGACCAGAATGCTTTCCAATGAACAATACGGATGCAATTATGTTCTGCCAGTAAAGGACAACATTTCGAGCATTTATCGTGATGTTTTGACGTTAACATAGGTAAAATCATTTTGATTTTTGTTTTAAAAATAATCTTATCTAGGATGTAAGTTTGCACATTTCATAGCCCACTGTGGCCTGTTATATAATAAATCGCACGTTATAAATGTTGATTCTTACTTCACATCGTTGAATTGACGTCTCAAATATTGACTGTCAAACAACAAATAAATTCTTGTTTACCTATTTAATGTTTTATTGCAATTTGAAATAACAATTAGTTAAAAAAGTTGGATTCCACAGCCACCCAGAACTACAATAATTTGCAAATTCGGTGTCTTCTGTTATGAAGAGGATGCATCTAAATGGGTTAATTGCTGTGAAAATCTCTTAACGCTGTCATATGTAAACTATCTTATTATAAAATATGTATTTTCATTTAATTTTTATTTCCTTTCATTATGTTTCCATATTTTCGGCGGATTCTCACTGTTATGTATCAATATTCCGCCGAACGGCGGAAAACAACTCTTAAGATAATCAGTTCCGCCGGATTTTAATTAAAATTATTTTTTTCGGCGGACAACGTTCCAAAAAGTTAGTCAATTCCGCCGTTCGGCGGAATTTGTAATTTATAAGTACAATGCCGCCGGCGGACATATAGTCACTGCGTTAAAAGTTTTTAAAGAGGTACAATTTTTAGCACTATGGGAGTTTATTATAGAATTGTTTACTTTTGTAGTAGCACCCTGTCTCACTGTTATGCCGAGCTATGCCAGTTTAAGTAAATTTTTCACTATGGTATTATACATATATAGCAGTGATCAATACTGTCATGTAGAAAATCTCATATTACTCTTCATAAAACACGTAGGAAAAGATATAAATACCAGGTATAAGAATTCCCAGCTTTTTAAAGTAAGATCTGCAACTCATTGTAGGTCCAATACAGTTCTACTTACCTAGAAAAATAAAGCGTTATTAATGTGAGAGATGTAGAAACAAATAGTTTTGATAACAACTTTTTAACATTTTTAATAGAGATAACACGTAGCATTTCTCGTTGTTTCTCGAAGTTGCTTCTGGCAAGTGCTTTTGTTAATATGTCTGCTTCTTGATCTTCGGAACTAAGATACTCCAGATATCCACATCAAAAATACCTGGGGGAAATTTTTCTCTCATGAAATAATTCTTTACGTCGCGTCGTTACGTTTGAATCGCACAACTGCCGCTCAGTTTACGTGCGCTCTTTTATTCCACAATATGTTGGATTGACAATCATTAAGATTGAATGCTGTTTTAGAGCTAGATGGATGGTACTCTAGAACGATTTCATGGGTTTCTTTATTGCTTTGTCAAGTGACACGAACACAAAATCTTAATATCAAACATTCCATAGATGAAAAAAAGACTGATTTACTGAATAGTTGTGTTGAATAAAAAAACGCACATAAACTGATGCGGCAGCTGTGAAAGCGTATGAAAAGGAACTTTCAGCATGGTTAAAATATCAGGATGCGTTTAACTGTGAAAATTTTGAAAAATGGGTGCAAGCCATGTCAGAATAAATTGTCTGTATAACACTGATTGAAGGCTTCTGCTTCATAGCTGGATAATAGCCTGGCTGCACTTGTCTAAGGAATAGGAACCGTTTTTCGTCTTCTGTCGAAATAATGGCAGAAGACCAATTGATTCAATAGTTATTGTAAATCGAGATGATTCTTGAGCAACAATTCCAGTTGCGGGGGGGGGGGGTAGCGTATCAGAGTTACGCTAGTGGAAAGGTTGAATGTAAAAACAGCATAAGTCTTGTTTCTTTACATAAAACCCGTTTTAGACGGTCACATTTCTTGTACAAATTTGTTATAAAGTGAGTGAGAAGTGCCAATTCAACCAATCAACATTCACTGTGGTGTGGTAGCTTATCTCTCTCACTTTATAACAAATAAATTTGTACAAGAAATGTGACCGTCTATAACGGGCATAAGATGAGCAATACATGTCAGAATAAACAGATGATTTATAGTGGTTAAGGCGACTCATGCCTTAAATTTGGTACTAACATTTTATTAAATATTTTCTTCTTCTCTATTTTTAAATTTGTACCTACTCTGCTATTGTATTCAACCCACAATTAGTGTACCTGATTGCAAATAACATTCAATCCAGAATAATAGATATTACAATCCTTCCTGAATTCTAGACGAACAGCAATACTAAAATAATCAAAAATTGACATGGCAAACACTAAAATCTTTAAATGTTACCAATTCTAAATTTCAGGAATCTCTGCCTAATGCTTTCAGTAATCCAAATGAAATAAATTTGTCTTTCTTGAATTCTGTGCGTGCAGTCAGCAGCGACATTGATTTAAATACCTTATCGTTTTATCTAAATAATCGCAGTAACAATCATTATCCGCTTTTTAAGTTTTATACGGTTACTGAAGACGTGGTAGAGAAAGGAATTTTTAGTATTAAGTCAAACGTTTGTGGTTACGATGGTATCTCTATGGAAATGATTAAGTTGTGTTTACCATTCTTAAGTAGATATATCACTCATGTAATTAATCTTTGTTTGATCCGTGGTGAATTTCCAGAAGTGTGGAAACGTGCTTTGGTGACGCCGATTGCAAAAGTAAAGCAAGTGACATCTTTCAGCGATCTACGGCTCATCTCACTTTTGCCCATATTATTGAAAGTTCTCGAGAAACTAGCGGTTGACCAAGTTAGGGAATATATTAATTTAGTTAATATATTGCCTCCCGCGCAATCGGGTTTTAGATCCGGACACAGTACTAGTACTGCCTTGCTAAAAGTTACAGACGATATACTTAGAGCTTGGGATAAAGGTGATTTAACTGTTCTAGTTCTTATTGATTATTCGAAAGCGTTTGACACTATTAATCATAAAATGTTGTGCGCGAAATTACATTATTTTGGTTTTAGTGATTCGGCTATAAAGTTTATTTCGTCTTATTTAAGTAGCAGATTGCAGGCCGTCACTGTGAATGGCATACACTCAAATTTTGAGGCTGTTGAGTTGGGAGCTCCTCAGGGCTCTATTTTTGATCCCCTTTTATATTCCGTTTACACTGCAGATTTTTATACTAAAGTTAAAAATTGTAACGTTCACTTTTATGCTGATGACACTCACCTATATTATAGCTTTAAAGCATCAGATTTTCACGTTGCTTCTGATTTGATTAATGAAGATATTGAACAACTATGTCAAATTTCTGTTTCTCACTCGTTGCATATTAATCCGATAAAATCAACGGCAACTGTTTTTGGTGGGTCTAAAGATCGGCAAAGGGCCATAGACAGTTTGAAAATCACAGTTAATAATGTTCAATTGACTTTCAGTGAATCTATAAAAACTTAGGCGTTTTCTTTGATAATGATTTAAGATTTTCGTCTCATGTCAAGAAATTGATTCAAAAATCATATTCAACTTCAAAGCGTTTATACATGAATAGACATTTTCTTACTACTAGTCTGAAAATTCAATTATGTGATGTGCTAGTTGTATCTTGCTTCAATTACTGTGATACTGTCTATGGCCCCTGTTTGGATGCTCTATCTAATGCAAGAATTCAAAAAATCCCAAAACTCGTGCCTTCGGTTCGTTTATGGATTGAGGGGAAGGGATCATGTATCTTATAAATTAAAGGAGGCTAAATGGCTAAATATGCGAAATAGAAGATTGCTTCATATGGCCTGTTTAATTCATAAAATTTTTGTAACTTCATGTCCTTCTTATCTTAGTGTTTTACTAATACCTAGATACAGGCTACATGATTTAAGTTTAAGACGTACTAGTGGATTACATATCCCTATGCCAATACTGCCCTCTTCGAAAGGTCCTTTAGTTATAATTCCTTCAATAATTTATAATAAAATATCCCACGATCTCCGTATGTCGACATTGACTATTTTTAAAAAAGCTTATCGAAATCAGCTATTTAGTGTAGAACAGTGATTGCCCATTGATATAAATGTATTTCCGTACTGTATGTTTTTTGTTTTTATTTTCATTATTATTTAAGACATGTATTCTTGATGATATTTGTTATATTATTTTTTCTGAGGTTGGTTGAGTGGTAGAACAGCTTCAGCTGAACTCCGCCAACATAAAATAAAGACGTATTATTATTATTATTATAATACAACATAATTTGAAAATTAATAATAAAAATTACTTCATTTTAGGAAAAATATATTATTTACATATACATTTACTAGTTTATACAAAAATTATGTTTTTTCAAATAAAAATTTAATTTCGGTCATAATAGGTTAAGGGCGATCTTTTATTCAACATGTTGACGCAACAATTCATCAAGTCAATCCTCTTTTTCATCTTTGGAATGTTTGATATTAAGATTTTGTCTTCTTGTCACTTGATAAAGCAATAAAGAAATCCATGAAATCGTTCTAGGGTACCGTCCATCTAGCGTGATTGCCAATCCAACATATTGTGGAATAAAAGAACTCACGTTGTTCGTATCACGTTCCGGCTTGATTACTTGGTCCACAACAACATCCCACGCACCGATTGCGTTCAAAGTTGCACGGACTAGAATCCACGGCGACCAATTTTCCACACCTCTCAATTTTGTAATTCTCGTAACGCCTCCGTCCATCGATTTTTAAGTTAATTTTTCACTTACATGGAAATAGTTTTAAAAACTCTTTTCTGCAGTCTTCTTACCACAAAACTTTTGTCACTCCAGTATCTTCTGGGCCCACAACCTGATGAAGATTATTGAAAAATGCGATATTGATCCTCATAAAGAGTAAGACATTTGTTTTTATTGAAACTAAACTTGCTTACCTAAACAACTTTTTTTATAGTAACTTGATTGCAAGAGTTAATTTGATAATGATTTGATTATTTTTCAACAAATACATATTATAAAATTTAGAATACGATTTATGAATTGCTTTTATATTAAAGATATTAAGATACTGAATTAATGAAGTTATTCATGTGTAAATAGAAAATGTCAATTTCTGTAGTCAATATTCTTATAATGAGTAAAGTATTTCTTTTTAAATATTGACCTAAACAATTGCTTTAAAAAATAATTAATGACCTCGAAATTTATATACTGTGATTTATATTACAATGACTCAAGCTTTGCGTCTGGAACATTCAGATATAAGTTGATATAAGAAGTAATAAAACAGATTAAACAACCCCAATAAGCAAGTAAATTAACGAAAGGCGCTGTGTGTGACAGTCTAGTAATAAACACTCGTTGCTGACAAAAAATTGATAACAACATATTTGAAATATTTCAGACGTGAACCTTCAGTCATCAGTAATTGTTGTGTCTCATTTTATAAATATGATGATTGAATTTGTTTGATTTGTCAAGTAAATCTTAAATAATACATATTTATTGAAAAGTGCATCTTATTACTTTTCATTTTTTTGTTACTTAGGCAGTTTAATAGACAACTTCGCTTTTAAACTTCAATCTTGAGAAAGCTGTCAATGTAAACTTGCGGACAAAAAAATGACTTGTCACATTGAAATTTAATGAAGTTTTTATTTTATTTACATAATGTGTACTGGCCTTGCAGTATTCGAGGTTAATCTAAACGTCGTGATACATTTCAATTCTAGTCCTTCCTGTATCTTCTGTATTAGTGGCAATGCGCACATGTTGCACTTCATTTAAGTAGACCATTATTCAAAGCAGCAAATTAAATGTGACACAATATGACAGCTTCAATAATTTACTACTTTGACAGATCGAAAGCCAATTTACAATACATAAAAGAAATGAGTCAGTTTTTTTGTCCGCAAGTTTACACAGCGAAATGTCGCGTCGATTTTAATCGTTCCGTAAGTCCTGAGAATAATTACAAACTTGCTCATTCATATAATTATGTCAGCCAAACTTTTCGTTATCGTAAACACATTTAACATTTTTGCGGCTAAGGGTAGAAGTCATAAGGTAGAGGGAAAATAAGCAGAAACACACATACATTCGATCGACGTTTGTGAAACTCGTAACATGCATTGTAAACTCACTTGAAAAATAAATGTAATTTTTTAAAAAGAGTTTCTTTTTTGCTCAAAACATAAGCATATATAAAAATAGTTAAGAAAAATAAGACATTGATCATTTACATATTTAATACTGACAATATTTTATCCCGTTCATTCGATATTCGTAAGGTAAGAAAAGCTCAATTTAATATATTCATGACCAATATGTTTATCGTAAAGTGTACGCCGCTTTTCCGTTTTTACAATTCTAAAAGCAGCTTATCCAATGAAAATCGAGGCTCCCATTATAAAAGAGGCGTTGCTTTGAAAACCGTTAGAGAGCGCATGTCGCCTTTAAAAATAACCCATAGGACCGACGTGCTCTTATTTGTGTACACTAGACGACAAATATTTGTATAGGACGTCTGTTGTAGAAAGATCTATTTGGGAATTAATGGTTGAACCTGTGTTTAATAAATTTGGAATGACTCTCTTTTACTTTCTGCTATAAATCTTGTTAATGATGCAAATCAAAGCAGTATATCTAATTAATCTAATCAAAATTGTAATCTAGTTTTAAAAAATATGTTTAAATTGAAATTATCGAAGAGATCTTTTTAATATCTCGAATGTTTTTTAAAACAATCAAAAGAAACTTTATTCTTCTTTAACATTAATATAGCGTTTATTGTCGGATTTAAGCGGTCAAAAAATCAAATGAAATGACAGGAAAAACTCTACAATACACCCTATCTTGCATCTTTAATACATTTAAGACAGTTGTCAACTTTGGTTTTTTTAAATCTAATGGTATTGTAATAAATTTCAAACGAACTTTTTTTTTTGAGTTCAATGATGTGTTGCAATAAATACTTATTTTTCAAAATAATAGAAAAAATAAAAAGTAAGAAATAAATTATTAACATGAAGTGATGTAATAAATAGCTGCTGAACAATAAGTGATACCTGTTCTACGGTAAGTAGGTAATGTAGCATCTATAAATATTTTCACATAGGCAGACAAATGACGATAACTGACAAAATTTTATTCAGTTGTTTGCATTTTTCCTGGCATATAATTCGTCTATATTTTAGAGCTACCAAAAATTATTTTTGATGTAAAAAGATAGTTATAGAGGCTGCTTGTACAACAGTAGACAGATGATAACTCAGTTAACAATGGAGATATTCTAATAATTCTCTTTTTGTTTTGTAATTTATCCTGTAAGATTTTAATATCCATGCAAAGGAAAAGTTCAAATTTTGAGTCTTTTTGACAATTGACGTCACTAAGCATGACCTCCATATACAGGGTGTGGCATTTAACAGGGTTTCTTCAATAACGCTATTCCCGTTGAATATCCACATATACGAAAAAATGTTTTATACAAAAGTTTATTCTTTTCAAATTCCGTATAATTTTAATAGAATGTTAAAATACAAGTTTCAAAAGACATAGTTTTAGCGCAAGTGTCCAAGTTTAGGTGAGTTTTCTAACGTTTTCAGTTTTTGAAGATATTTCAGAAATGAATGAAGATGGAAGAGATTCTTTTACAAATTATTATAGACCCCATTTTTATAGAATACCGCATATTTTTATAATTTAACCATCTTTGTATCTCTTATAGTTTATGAGATCCCCATGGTGAGTCTTTAATTAGTAGTAACGCTGTATACTCTCTGATTTTTCAAATTTCAAAATAATACAAAGTTTATCTTTCGCTGAGCATTTTAGTACTTGAAGGGCAACACGAAATATAAAACAAGTTGGAAGAACACTTATTATTTGTATATTAATGATTTTTTTATTTAATTTGAAGTGAATAAAGGTAAGAGATCATATGTATCTACAGGATGTTATCAGTTAAGGTAGCAATAATTGTATCGCGTATAGAGGACATCCAAACATTGCTATTTAACCTAATTTATCTATATCTAAAAGTTTTTCGTTTCTGACACATAACCTCCTAAAGAGACAACTTGGAAGGTATATCTTTTTAAATATCTCTGAAACGGTTTAGGCAAAATTGAACATTCTTCACCAGTGGCGTATATACAGCGTAGTAGGTTATTATTTTAATAAATAACTTTTTTCTCCTTTGCGTTCGTAATGAACTCATTGTGACACCAAAAACAGTTTCACAATGAAGCTTATTGTGAAACTGTTTTTGGGGAAATTTTAGTCAATATTTAATTGGAAATATTTAATAGATTTTACAAAATAATTCATTATTTATTTGTTATTTAACAGAATACTCACAATGAAGCTGGATAAGAAAAATTAATAACTTGTCAATGTGATTTTTGTTTAAAACGAAGGGTTGTCAGTGTTGCCACGCATTACAGCTAAATTCCCCATATACTAAGGAGATGCGATTTTTAACAATATTTTTCATATTTTTGTTCAATAAGTGACGCAAAGTAGAAAAAATACTATATTTTATTGTCACTTTTTCAAAAAATCTGATACAAAAACTGAAAAGTCCGAATGAAATTATAGAAGAAATGAGCTAGTTCTATCTTCGCCAGATTAACCGTTTTCGAGATATTCAGGTTGAAAGATTACGTTGCTTCAGAATTCGAAATAAAAAAAATCAAATATGCCTTGACAAGATTGGCTGCTATTTTACATATCAATACACAACTGTTGCGTAGTTTTTTCTCAACTTATGGATTAAACATGTACTCTAAAAATGAAATAACAGACATGATATTCATTCTTCGGGAAAGTAGGGGAACAGTTAGGCGACAGCAAGGTTTCACGCAGAACAATTTGGCCTTTGGTATTTTTTTGAAAATGTACAATCGCGAGCATTAAATTTTGGTCGAATCAAATTAATTTCAGAAATTAAAATATTTCAGATAAATATCCTGTGTTTTACCAAAAAAAGTATAGAAAATAAATTAAATCTTTAAGAGATTATTCCCAATAGTCAAAGTTAAGACATCAACTTCCTTATTTTTAATAAAACACAGGTCAGGTATAAATCTTTGACAACAAGAAGACCAAAATTTATTGGTCGCGACTGTACCTATTTATCAAGGCAGATTTGATTTTTTTTACAAAATTTTGAATTTCTGAAATATCTGTCGATCTAAATATTTCGAAAACTGTTAATATGGCGAAAATGGAACTTAGTTCTTTTATTGTCTAATTTTATTCGAACTTTTCAGTTTTTGCTTTTAGATTCTTTGAAAAAGTGACAATAAAAAAGTTATGTATTTACTGATAATGATATGATGAGGTTATGATAACCTAGTACCCTGGATCTACGCCACGTATCCATCCCTGTATTTCTTTTGTTTTGCATGCCAAATTTCAACCCTCTATCTTAAACCGTTCCAGATATACAGCGTGATTCAAAAGGGTCGCACCATCGCTTTGGTGTAAATACAGACCATTAACAGGAGCACAAATATGTTTTTAGAATTTTTTTGCCATGAATGGTTTTTAAGATATGAATGTTTGAAAATAACGCAAATAGGCAACGCTGCACCTTGTAGATGCACTTACAAATTTGAAATCATAGATCATAGGTACCCTCTTTTTTGTTGACAAGTGCATATGCGCTGGTTTGTCACCTTTGGAAATAAAATTTGACATAATAATTAATGTCAATTCTTAACTGTGGTTCTTAATATGCTACTTTCTTCAGCTATTCTAAAGTTCTTAAGTAAAAAAATAATGCAAGTGTTGGTTGAGACGTGCTTTCAAAAAGAAAAAACACGGTAGTTTACAGGTCTAGCAAAATGCGCAGGTGCACCGTCTAATTGCAACCATATTGGGTTGACTAAAACCGCGAAGGGAATATTTTCTAGCAGTTCTTGAAAATCGCCTCTCAAGAAATTCAAAAAATTATGCCCATTGAGGCGATTTGGTACGGGCCCATCAATGTGTCGTTGATAATGCCAGCCCAGACATTGACGGAAAAACGTTGTTGAAATGCTCGTCGATGTATTACATAAGGGTTTTCTATTGCCCAATAATGACGATTGTGCATGTTAAACACACCGTCACGAGTGAAGGTACATTCATCCGTCCACAAAATCAGATCCAATGGCAAAAGTTTGCAGAGCTTGCACTTTTGTATAGTAGAAAGAATGGTAACTTTCTGTTTTTAATACACACTGAACAACATTGTAATTTACGTTTAAATTTTGTCCAATATCTCGAATGCTGACGTTAGGATTGTCTTCAACGACTTGTAGAACAGCTTCCTCGACTTGGGGAGTTCTGGTGGAGCGTGGCGTACCTATCACTTCATGGATTACATCCAATCGACCGGTTTCCCTTACACGCTGATCAAGCCGTTGAAAAACATTTTTGCTGGATGTCTACGTTCACCGTATCGTTCAGCATAAGCTGCTGCAGCGCGTCCAAAGTTTTCTCCACTCTCTCCCAGAAGAAGATACATATCACAGTATTCATTTAAAGTAAACATTTTGAATTTGAATAAATTCTTCAAATCAATCAAAAAATTTGACTTTCAAAATGTGAACATCATTGATAAATTTTATTTGTCAGGTCACACCAGGGTCACACTATGGTAACCATAGTAAAACCGAATTTTCGGTGCACCGTTGCCGGCTTTATTTCTAAAATAATGTTAACATTTCCAAAGACTTTTCCTGCTTTATTACTTAATAAATATTATGTTTTATTAGCAAGGATAATTTTACAGACCTTTATCTACACCTTTCATTAATAAAAACATAAAGTTACATTATCTAATTACTATAAAATCAACATCAGTTTCGTAACTTTGAAGGCCTATATCTTCGTAAAGAAATCATCTAGAAAATTTTTAATAACACTTTTGAGAACAAATAAGTGGGTCTAAAAACCACCTAAGTGATGGTGCGGTCCTTTTGAATCACGGTGTATATCGTCGCCCTAATATGCAAACTGTCTAACTCCATGTTCTTAAATTTTACAGGAGATACAAAAAACTCTCTACGATAACGTATAAAAAATTAATTTATTCACTCAAATCTTTTAAACTGTTTTATGGTATAAGATTAGGAAAATTTCCATTAAAATTGTGAGGAAATTCTATGTAATTCTAAAAACCTTAATTTGGCCTTAGTGGAGTTAGGCAATTTGCAAATTTGGCCGACGATATAAGAAAATATACTTTCCCTTTAGGAGGTTATATCTCAGAAACGGAAACTTTTGGATATAGATAAATTAGGTTAAATCACTACATTTTGATGTCCTCTATACGTGGTATAATTTTTTCCATCTTAATTGATAACACCCTGTATATAAATCTCGCATATAATTTTATTATGGATGACTTTAATACTCAAGCTTGAAACATGTAATATACGTCTGGTAATGATAAGGATTAAGTTAATATGTCATCAACCAAAAGTTAATAGTTTAAGGGCCGGGAATAAATTAAAGATTAAAAGTTAAGCAGTGACTAAAGTACCGGCCCTTAGAGAAAATTGCAGTTGAAAATGGTACCCAAAATTTTGAAACGGCACTGGTTTTGTCGAATGAAAATTCATGCATTCCACAGCTGAATCTGTTGGAAATGTAAATTCGGCAAAATCAAAGTCAAAATTATAGTCAATTTTTCGCGGCAAATATTTCTCAAATTATTCGTTTGCTGAGTTTTTAAAAGCATGTGTTTTTTGTGCACATGAAGTTTGTTGTTCTTAAGTTTAAATTCTACGCAATTATTTACTATACGTTCTTTAGTTACTTACCTGTTTTAGAATATACTGACACACTGCAAGCAAGTGACTTACTAAACTAAAAATTTGCTTGGGCTATGACGATGCATTTATAGCTATTAGCTGCCTTTCAGGCAAAGAACCGAGAAAGGATTAGTCGCCGTTGAATCAGGAAATGCTTTGGGTGTATGGAAGACTGTAAAAGCAGTCGTATAACTCACATAAATGAACAACAGTTACATGAAATAGATCACAATACACACTAGTGCAGTTAAAAATTGCGAGGCCGTTGTGATCGTAAAAGGCTTTAAAAGCAAGGCTCTATGGAGGAGCTTTTGCTTTTTGTTGTTGCCCCGTTCGTTCTCTAAATATTCGCTCGAGAAAACTTCACGTATTATTTTGTTTCTGCAAGAATTTTATTACTTGTATATTATTTTTTATAATAATAATAGTAACAATAATAATAATAATTCATTTATTTACCATATTACAAATGTGTCGGTTTCGTCAATAATTACATTACAGAGAGAAAATACTATACTACAGAAAAAATACTATATTAGAAAAACTTAAAAAGAGACATTGGCAATCATAATTATCTACTTGTCTACTTGTGGACAGAAAGAAAAGAACTCTTGTAGTGAGTAAAAAACATTAGATTTTAGATAATTCTAGACTGCCAATTTAAATGACATAAATGATTTTTTATTCTGAATTATATTTGGTAGACTCTGAAAGATCCTTAAACCTAAAACACCTAGTGACATCATTGTTGTTTTTATTCGACAATATTTATTTTTATTAATATACTGAGTGTCCGGTAAAGAATGGGACATACTTCAAGGGTGGCTTCTTTGGATCAAAATAAATCGACTTAGATCAATTTATCTTAGTACAATTTTGCTTCTCTAAAAAGTTATGGCCTTTCAAAGATAATTTTTTTATATCAATATTTTAGCAAAACTCGCTCATTTTTGGAGACATTTAATTGTAATTTGGTATTTAGAGGTTTCTTGTACCGCTGAATCTGAATATTATTATTATTTTTAACGTAACGTATAGAGGGCGCTCTAGAGACCATGACATTCTCTTGTTTATTGTCGTACTTTTTTTTACGTGAATATTTTTAAAATATGTTTCGTTTTCTTGAAACGACATTTAACTTACTTTAAAAAAGGCATACTTGTCACATGTCGCTAAAGTACACCAGTTTTGAGAAAAATGGCTTTGAATGTGAAAATGTTGAATACTTACTACACCATTAATGCTACTGCAGGATGAAAAGACAATTACCTAAAGTTGCACTACTTCGTAATTTAATTAAAATTGAAAAAAATTTACAATTCCACATTTAAATCGACGATACATTACGTAAAAATTCTTATTATGTTTGCTATGGCCGCGTATTTCACTCATAGTTTAACTTTCAACTCCAGATTACTCCCATAGTAAAAATTATAAAAACAGTTGTTCCCATGGAAATAAAGTGAAGATTAAAGTTAAACTGTAACTGAAATACGGGTCTATGTGCCTGATTCAATGTAGACCTAAAACAGTAATATTAAGTAAGCTTAAGAAATATTGATAATTTAAATTTTACCACTGAGGTTAAGATTCTTGGTATTACAATTGATTCTTCTTTGAATTGGTTCTCGCATGTGGATAGTGTTTGTCATAAACTTGCGAAAGCCACTTTTGCTATTATAAATTTAAAGAGTGAATTACCTGAAGCTGAATTAGTTTCGGCATACTTTGCACTTGCCTTCACACATATTAGTGCTGGCATATGCGTATGGGGCTTATCAACCGATATTCAAAGAGTTTTCGTAATGCAAAAACGAATATTGCGGATTATTTTCAATATCCCTTTTAGAAAATCATGTCGTAATACTTTTGTAAACAAAAGGTTACTTACAGTTACTGGTATATATATTTATAAAATTGCACTATATGTTTTCAATAACAAATCAAAGTTTGTATTAAATAACTCTAGAAACAACTATGATACTAGAAATGCTTTGGATATCGATATCTTAAAACATAAACGCGAACGATATAAAAAATCTCCTAACTATTCTGGTGGATATATTTTTAATAAACTGCCGACAAATATAAAAACTGAAAGGAACCTGAATTTACTTCGCAACAAATTAAAAATTTTTTTAATTGAAGGCAATTTTTACACGATGAAAGAATTTTAACAATTAAATATGATGCTCCTTCATGCAAGTATTTGTTAAGTACATTACGCTCTTCCTGAGTGCGTTGTTTTATCCATACTATTGTATTTGCTTATTTGACAAATCGATGTACAACTCTGTATGACCCAATCGATGAATAAACGTCTTGTCTTGTCTTATTCAGCATTATCATATTCAAAGCCATTTTTCTCAAAACTGGTATATTTTAGCGACATGTAACAAGTTTACCTTTTTTAAAGTAAATTTAAAGTTCTAAAAAAATGAGTATAATTTAAAAACTATTCACGTTAAAAAAAAGTACAGCAATAAACAAAGGAATAGCAGGATCTCGAGAGCGCCCCCTATATGTTACCTTTAAAATAGGAAGATACTCAGATTCAGCAGTACAACAAACCTTTAAATACAAAATTACAATTAAATATCTCTAAAAATGAACGAGCTTTGCTAAAATATTGAAATAAAAAAATTATCTTTGAAAGGCCATAACTTTTTAATGGAGCAAAATTGTACTAAAGCTAGTTTTACACGGTTATATATTTACATGAAATTCTATGTGTAATCATCAAAATTGCATATTTCTGCATGTAATACAGAAATTTCTACATGTAAATTTACATGTAAATAAATATAATGACTAAAGAGCGGATTTATATGCGAGCAATTTTGATGAAATATGCGCATATATATGCACTAAAAAATGACGAAATATGCATATATATATGCACTAAAAATGACGAAATATGCGCAAAAATTCAAATAATGCACATTTTGTAAAACTATAATTTTGCTATTCTGATCTAGTGTGTTTTTATGGGCATTCTCATTCGAATAAAAACCATATTATTTTTTATACAATTTATTTACATTTATTTACGAAAGCTGATACAAATGGAGAAGTATGTAAGTAAGTAAATTAAAAATAATATAAATACGTATATATAAATATAAATTAAGTAAATTATAACAAGACTAAAAAAATCTTCGATTATAATTTACGACAATGTGTTTTTCCAAGTTCTCTACCCGGAAATTTTGCCTTTTATCTGACAAAATATTGTTATAAGTTGAAAAGCTCCTTTCAACATCTACGGAGGTAATTGGGGCATATTTAAAGTGACTGACAGCTGAAAATTCTACACCTAACTCAATTTCAAAGTTTTCATTCAAAATTTCGTAAATTTCCTCAAGGGTTTTGAAGCCGCTGTTTTTTTCTAAAACGGATAAACATTTTTTATTTACTGAATTATCGATTTTACCTGGAACTTTTGAAATATTCTCTTTAAATTCTTTAACAATTTCAACGGATTCGATTTTCTACGATCTTCTTGACTTCTTTTAGGGTATCGTTGTAGATGTGAGGCACATAATTTTTCCTTAACGTACTTTCATCGGGAATACTTTTCTTGGAATATTTTTCCAAAAAACTTTTAAAAATAGGATTTTGCAGTTTTTTTGCACAAATCAGCGACTTGCATAAATCAGCATTAAATTCTTGTTCATTAGATGAAGTCATCAACGACGATCTACCGTCTAAGGGTAATTGACATTTTTTCGATTCATTCATCTTCTTGCATTTTGACTTGTGTAGTTCTGTCCCGACATGTTGTGTTACCGAAAATTTCCGTTGGGTTGGTATCTAGGGCAAGAACATGCATTTTTTCAAGCTGTCTGAACTTTGAATATTCGAGAACCAAGCAAATATTTACCAAAGGAGGAAGAAAACAATCTTAAAACTTACCATTTTACTACAGGCTTTACAGAATATGTTTCCATTGGTGTAAGCAAGCTCGGGATAGCTTCTGATCCAGGAATTAATTAGGCTCGAATTGTCCTTCGGCATATTGCATTTCTCACAAACAAAAATATTTTTACGGAAGAAATAAACGTTCGCAAAGGCCGACTAATGGTCACCGGTGAAACAATATTGCAAACATCAACGCCCCATCGCATCTGTTGAGAAAGTAGTTGGAAATCCCTAATCCACTACCTGGAAAATTCTGCCTGCTTAAGCCCGAAAGGGGTGCAAACTAGACCGTAATTAGTGGCATTAAGACAACCACATTTTCTGACGAATTAAGATATTCAGGAAAACATTTACTCATTTCGAGACAAATTCAAATATGCATATAAATATATGCACGTTTTTCAGAAATATGCGAAAATTGGACAAAATGTCCAAATATGCAAAATATGCATGCAATATGCATGTAGCATACGAGGGATACCTTTTTAGTTTTTACAAAAACAAGGAAAGAAATTTTTTTTTTTGGTACAAATCGTTTTATTGCTTTTCAAAATATTCGCCTTTAAGTTTTATATACTTTTGCATGCGTTCGAACCAATTCTCGAAACATTTCTTCCATTCCGAAAGTGGTATCTCTAAAACATGGTTTTTGAAGGCTTCAACAGCTTCTTGAGGTGATGAAAATCGCTGTCTACGCATTTTTTGTTTGACATTCGGGAACACAAAGAAGTCGTTAGGCGATAAATCAGGCAATGAGATGTTTTTCTCCTTCAACTAATCATTTGTTAAACGTGCTGTGTGAGAACTGGCATTGTCATGATGAAGGATGATGCGACGTTTTCGGTTGTTTTTCCTGATTTCATCGATGACTTCTGGCAAACAAATTGTTGTATACCATTCAGCATTAACTGTTCTTCGATCCTCTAAAGGAATGGTTGCGACATGTCCAGTACAACCAAAGAAACAAGCAATCATTTTCTTGGAAGTGCTTCCTGAACGAACAACTTTCGTTGGATTTGGTTCATCTTGGAACACCCAAACAATTGATTGCTGCTTAGTTTCCGGCTCGTACGAATATATCCAAGTTTCGTCACCTGTTATGATGTTGTATACGGATTTTGCAGTTCCTCGGCCGAATTTCTTGATCATTTCCTTACACCAGTTTACACAAGCCTTTTTCTGAGCTTCAGTCAAATTATGCGTAATCCATCGGGAGCAGATCTTTTTCACGCCTAAATGTTCATGCAAAATCGAATGTATTGCAGTCTTCGATATGCCTAAGAATGCCTCTATCTCACGGTAAGTCACATGGCGATCCTCTTCAATCATGTTGCGCACAGCATCGATGTTTTTTGGAACAACAACCGATTTTGGTCGATCGTCATGAAATTCATCACTGACGAAAGCACGACCACGACGAAATTCTGCAAACCACTTGTAAACTGTCTTTTCTGATGGAGCTTCATTACCAAAAGTCGATCGAAGCGATTCGAGGCATTGTTGTTGAGTTAAGCCTTTACTAAAATCATAAAAAATCATCCAACTGTAAACAAACTACTCGGCCGATTTCTGAGCTGTCACTGTTTTAGCAATAACAAATGTCAAATTTTACGAAAATAGTCATGTCACATCTCAATAGCGCCATCTAGTAGTCATTTGTAAAAACTTAAAAGGCGGCCCTCGTAGAACCCGCTCTTTAATAATGACAATAGGACTTGTTCTAATTTTGAAGGTCATATACGTGTATTTTGTGGTTTTTCTAGGAATTGTGTATTTGCTGTTGGTGTTAGTGGTCACGAATTATTGATATTTTAGTGAAGTTAGTTAGCATAGCAGATGTTTTATTTATTTTATATTTTTATTTATTTTATAATTGTTTATTATTTATAAAGATTTATATTTTTGTTCTACCTTCATTCAATTGTGTCTATCTGACCAATTTTCAAGGTTTTACTAATTTATATTTCTGTCTACCCACTTATGAATATCAATTTATCTGTTTAAGTATTGAACGCCGACTTTACTGTGTGTAATACACAACAAATTACATGTATAAAAACATGTACAAATACACTTATAATTACATGTAAATATACCAAGTGTCCACCGAGTGTGGTTTTCTTTTGTGGCGTTTAAACCATTTAATATAGAAAAAAATTTCAAATGCCATCAACGAAGAAACATCTTAAAATGCAGGCCCTTATTAAATTGCTTCTAACATGCTTAATTGAAGAGTCTTCATTATCATTTATTAACTTGTAATTACACATGCTTTAAGCTAAGTAACACTATATTAAACAAACCTAAAAACTACGCAGTTTGTTGATGGCTGGCAGTTCTTTCTGCTGAATTTAGAAGTGAAATATTTCAAGTTTTTCTTATGGAACACCCCATAAGCAAAATCATCAACCGATGTAGATTTAAATTTGCTATCTTTTTCCCAAACAAAGTCCTATACCTAAAACCTGCGGTTTGTGAGATAATTCTGGTTTTCTTTTTGCTTCATGATTTATGTCATTTTTAGGGTGCTATGAATGTCAACAAAATTGCCTTTTATCTTTTAAAATTTATATTCAACGATTTCCTGATAGAAAACACCCAAATGCAAAGACTTTTCGTAAATTAAAGGAAAGATTTGAAAGAACAGGCAGTGTTGCAAATGTTATTTCTAATAATATAAACTTACATGGCACCCTAAAAATGACAAAAATCATGAAGCAAAATGAAAACCAGAATTATCTGACAAACCGTAGGTTTTAGGTATAGGACTTTGTTTAACAAAAAGATAGCAAATTTAATTCTACATCGGTTGATGATTATAGGTATGGGGTGTTCCATAAGAAAAACTTGAAATATTTCACTTCTAAATTCAGCAGAAAGAACTACCAGTCACCAACAAACTGCGCAGTCTTCAGGTTTGTTTAATATAGTGTTACTTAGCTCAAAGCATTTGTAATTACACGCTGATAACTGATAATGAAGACTCTTCAATTAAGCAAGTTAAAAGCAATTTAGTAAGGGTCTGCAATTTAAGATGTTTCTTCGTTGACGGCCTTTATCTCGGTAAATAGTAGGTTTAGGTATAGAAATATGTTAATAAAATATTTTCCAAATTAATAGATCTATCAAAATTCGTATATAATAATATATAGGATATTCCATTTGAAATATTAAAGGTACTTGCTGACACTTGTAAAATGAACACCCTGTATAATTGCAAATAAATTTAACGTATAGAGTTTTTTTTTTATTAGAGGATGATAGTGTTTGAATTTTTTTTCTGTATTAAATGGTTTAGACACCAGAAAAGAAAACCACACTCGGTGGACACGGGTATAACCGTGTAAAACTAGCTTACGATAAATTGATATATATCGATTTGTTTTGACCCAAAGAAGCCACCCTTGAAGTATGGCCCATTCTTTACCGGACACCCAGTATACATATGAACACATTTCATATACGAAAATTCCTGTTAATGTCAATAGACCTAAAGATTTGAAGGTATTTCTGTAAGATTCTTGCTGATTATCACCAACTATAATACGCAGTATTCTTTTTTGACAGCGAAACACATTTAAAGAATGGGAACAATTACCCCAAAAGCATATCCCATAGCGCAATCGACACTCTATTTGCGAATAATACAACATTAGCAACTGGGATTTAGTGAGAATTTGCCGAAGTCTTCTAAACAGATAATTAGCAGAATTTATCTTAGATAAAATGTAGTCACGATGATAGTTCCACGTTAAATTTTTATCACAATACAGTCCTAGAAACTTAATACCGTCAACACATGTTAGGTGATCATCACTAATTACTAAATCAAAGTCACTCAGGTTGCGATTAAAAATTACGTAGGATGTTTTTTCGGGATTAAATACAAGTCGTTTGCACTAAATCAAGACGTTAACTTTGTCAAAACTTCTTCACATTTCCCGTGCAACAAATACTTACAGATATCAGAGATCACAAGCGATGTGTCATCAGCATATACAGGGTGATTCATAACATTTGATAAATCGCTTGAATTTAATAATTGTACACAAATAAATCCTGTAAAACATAAATAATACATTACTCTAAATTTTTCTTTACTATTTACAAATTATTTCATTGAAAAAGTCTCTCGTTTACCTTATAAACACCGCAATATGTAAACATTTATCAAGCAGAGGAGAAAATAAATCTGAATTTTTTGAAAAAATCTCTACAATTGTGTTAAAAACATCTACAACTTCTTTTTACATATAATTGTAGAAAATTTCTGTGCAGTGATTAACTGTTTATTTGTGGTTTAGCCATAGAAATTTGGCCATTTCTTTTGGAAATTTAGTAAAGCAGAAAATATTGCCTCTTTGCTTTAGAAATATTGAAAATAAACATAAGTTATGCATAATTACAGCAGGATCTTGTCCGATGAAAATTGTATCACAAAATCTTTTAAACGGACACTAAATATGCGCACTAACACTTTACGTTTAGCTATCGTTTGATAGCTTCTTCAGAAGAGTCCGTTTAAAAGATTTTGTGATACTAAGTTATGCAGTATAAACATAATAACTAGAGGCCGGACTTTAGGTGAAATGGCTTTGCTTAGTTCTTAAAGTTTTAAAGATTTTTTAAAGATATCTCTTCGTTTCGACTCTTTCAAGTCATTCAACTCTATTTCTAATGAAACCAAGAGATATCTTTAAAAAAATCTTTAAAACCTTAAGAATTAAACATAGGCATTTTAGCTAAAATCCGGCCTTTAATAATAACTTTATTAATGTAAGCAGAAAAAAATTGCCTTATTTTTATGGTAACATTACAAAAACTTTAACAACAAGAACTTAATTTTTTGGGCTTATGAAGACTTTAACCTTCTTTTTTCAAAAACCAATAGTGGTGTCCTATGATTGTACCGACCTTGGTATCTTAATAATAATAATAGTCTTTATTGCCCAACAGTTTAAACCAAATTACAGGCAATACTAAAAATATTACAAGTATATTAAAACAATCATAAGCTAAACCAACCAGATGATAATACTAATAACTTTATTACATGTTAAAAATATCCTGGTGGAACAGCTCACCTTCTTCGTCTGTCACATCTTCTAAGTTTTCAGGAAAAAACTTCAAATGAGAATGACAGGTTTCATAGTTTACACTCTCTAGTAAAAGGCGTATGGTTTCATAACTTTCTTTTAAATTTATGGTACATGCCAAGGAAATTGAAGGTTTTTGGTTACCATTATGCAATAAACTACTTTTAGGCTAATTTTGGATGTATCTATCAAAAGTCTCCATTCATCTGCATGATGTTCAAATTCAAGCACATTTGATAAACCTGTAAGGTCTGCACACACACAAAGACATCCTCTTATTTCATAAAATTGCAAAAATATTTCGTACCATTTCCTGTGTACAGAAATTCGTATTGTTTCGTCCAGTAAATTCCATTCCTGTAATCTGGATCCTTAGAGTTCGACTTGCTGCTTTGTTAGCTTTAAATCACGTACTAAATCATTTAACTCATTTTGTTTGATTTTGAGGGGTTCGCTAGTTTTCTCAGGGATATAATTTATATCTATACTTGTATCAGAAACTCCGCGTTCTTGAACTTCTTCAAAAGAAATGCAACTATTTAGCGAAGAATCAGAAGAAGCAAGATGCACACAGTCTTTTTGATATGGAACAGATCTTGTTATAGATGCTATATCACGATATCGAATTTTATTCTTTTTATTTTTGAATATCCAACAAAGTTTGTTAAACAAAACAACAATTATCGTAATGATTCGTTGGTTTAACCTACATCATTGATCAGGAAACTGCACTGAGAAAAATGGAATTTTGGGATATTGATAAAACATCATTCCTATCAACAAAATAAAAGTATAATGTAAAAGTATAAGGCTATCATGTTATAAGATCTATCTTACTCTAAATTAATCATGATTCTTAGCACAATGAAACTGTTTAAGTTTAAGAATATAAAATTATCATTCTGTATAATACGTATTGTTAAAATAACAAACCATATAATGAAATATTATGCTGAATAAATTAGTAATAAAATGTCATGTCTGACTTTTTGTTAATTACTCCGGTAATTTTATCATGACAGGAAATGATACTCTAAACAACAAACCACATAGTGTTAATTTTGCAGTAGTACTCTGAGTCGGTTTTTAACGCGAATTCGAATAAAATGTTCGGAATTTTTGTTAATATAAACGTATCCTTTGGTTCTATTTTTCTCAGTGTGGTAGTACATGATTTCTTTTACCTTTTTTTCATAAGAGCCGCATAACAAGATACTCAACATACATACGGTACTTAAGATTTATCCTGGTGAGTAAACTTACACATTGAAATACTGAAATTAAGCTCTTTTTAAGTTTACCTTCAATGGACTTCGCAGATTTTTCACAGCAAACTTCCCAGAAATGTAACAAAAACTGTCAGCAGAATTTGCTCAAGAATGAGAACTTCTTTTTTCCATAGTTACTAAACTGAACACAAAAATCATATTTTGCTGCTGTCAAATAGAATAGCGGTTGTTGTTAGTGCCTAAGGAGATATTTTTATGCATGTTACAAAAATGTTGTTAACTAGTGTTTTTATCTATGGAGTAAAATGAAAGATAAAGTACACCAGACCCTTGTAAATAGGGAGGATCTGTAACGAAGTCAGAAATGGACCTGAGCTGTTGGATGCATAAGAAATTCGAAAAGCAGGTCTTTAAGAATCAATATTTAATAAGAAATAAATTTTGCATAAATATCTTGAAAACCATTAGAGATCAACAAAACATTGTTGATACAAAATCGAAGGAAAATTCTATTTGGCGTCAGATAGTGCAGAAAAAAGTCAGTGGTTGCATTTAAAAAATCAAATTATTTATTGCTGAAAACGTTCAACTTCTGTGGATTCTCTGTAAGGTCTATGTAAAATATACGAATATACGATTTATCTTTTATCAGAAAAATATTAATTCACCTTTGTGATCAAAAAGCGAAAAGTACAATTCTCTATCTTTTTTAGTTTTTGAAATATTCCAATTTATTGTAATCACTGCACATTTTTATAAAAAATTTAATACCGTCAAAACAATAGGTACATTTTAGCCCTGATGAATGTGAATACAAAAGATGTTGAATTGAACGGGGAATCCAAAAATGTAACAATATACTGGGTGTTCCATTGAAAATGAGAAAGCTAGTATCGACTTCCGGAAGAAGCTGAAGTACGGTATGACTGATTTTGTAATATTTCAATAGTTCGTTATCGATTATTACCATGTGCAAATTTTTAACGATCTATAAAACACAGTATCCAATATATTCTAATAGACCATTCACCATGAATATCCCTGTATTTAAGTGGTCTTATTGAACTTAATTAACAATTATTGTTCACACTTATTTGCCAATGAGCATGCGCACAATAAAAATTGCGTTTTGCTGTAAGACTAAAGTATCATTCAGAATTGACTTAGTGCAGAAAATTAGTGCAAATCGGTACTGCAGATTGGCCATGCAAATGTTTGACAAATATATTTTGATGTATCTATTCACAATCAACTTAGTGCAAAACGTCTGTTGATTGTGAATAGACACATCTAAATACATCTGTCAAACATTTGCACGGCCAATCTGCAGTACCTATTTGCACTAATTTTCTGCACTAATTCAATTCTGAATGATACTTAACTGCGTCATGTAAACTGGTCTTTACAAACAAAACATTTGCAAACCGCCCTAATCTAATTATTCGACTGACAGTTGCATTGTCTTTGAAGTTTGTGGCAATTTCTTGTTAAAAATATGGTTGCTATTATTAATATGTTAAAAGTATTCCTAAACCAAACCATTTATCTGTCTTTATGCCAAAACTTAAATAAAATATGGCGTCACACAATTGCTTAAAATTTGTCTCCAAACGGTTAACTCAATTTTTTGGACGTAAATGGCTAGCGACTTACGAACTTATCTCTTGGCCATTTCGTTCACCTGACATAACTTCCTTGGAGTTTTATAAAAAAAACAAAATGATTAGTATTCAAGATTTGCAAAATAATATTGCAAGAAATTCTTCCATAATTTTGAATTTTCTTAAAACTGTAACTGTTAAAAACAAAACAATGTATTTCTTAATTCATTAGAAGACAGTTAAAAATTTATTCTTGAACGACGTTTTTCTATGCTGGGTTCTGAAAAGGACACTGTCTTTTCACGTTCGATTTTTTGTTGATGTTAGTTTAACTACAGAAGACGCAGTTCGGATGTGCGACACATAAATTTAACGAGTTTTATCATGGCCGAAGTAAAGTGCGCCTCCCTTTATCCCACATGTACATGGAAACCACCCTTGTGGATCGTCCCCTTTAGTCATGGTTGATGCTGGGGCAAAACAGTAAAACGTGATTTATGTTAAGATGTAATGGAGTTTGTAAATAAAACTTATGGCTCGGAATAACAACATCGTTGATTTATAGGATATAATTGTCATATTCATCGAACGTACGAATTAGATTGCGCTAGATTTTATGTGATTGTATTACTTCTGATTTACAGTCAATTTGAGGCTGCATTTAAAGGAAGTTGAAGAAATATACCGGATGTCCACTTTGATTACGCACCATAGGGATTTCAACGCAATTTTTTTAAATTCTACATTCCTGCTCTCCTGTGGAGTATATCGTAAAGCACTAAATGGCATACTATGCGGCTTTGTGTTATGCATTAGCTAAGACAGGGCCGGGGCCGGGGCCTGGGTGCAGTAAGAATTGTGGGGCCCTTTTCTTAAGGATGTTTTTCTTTAGAATAAAGTTATTTACATTATAGGTTATAAATGCACCAACAGTCAGTCATAGGCGTAGTTATAACGATGTAGAAACGTAGTGATAGCTTTTGTCATTACGTTTCTTACATCGCCTAAATCGATTATAATCTAACGGAAATGGATTTCTATTCAGTCCTTTAAATCACTGTCTACATGCATCACAGTAAAATGCTGAATTAAGAAACTCGCCCAATGAAAATTAAGGTACGCTACTGGTAATCGGAAATATTTGTCCGCCATATGGAAAACCCACCGCAGACAAGTTTTATATCCGAAATGCTCCTTCCTCCCACTCTATATTCTAAGGTCGGAGCAGTTAGGCTCTTGGAAAAGCGTTCGTATATTAAACCTGGTTACTTGTTCTACATTCGAAAAGGGAGCACGACATTTGGGTGAATGATAAATGGGTGAAGTCATTTGGGTGAACGACATTTGAGTGCAAGCGACAAATAGGTGAATGCGACACTTGGGTGAACGACAATTGGGTGGATGTGACATTTGGGTGACCGACATTTAGGTGAACGACATTTAGGTGAACGACGTTTGGGTGAACGACATTTGGGTGAACGACATTTGGGTGAACGACAATTGGGTGAATGACATTTAGGTGAACGACAATTAGGTGAATGATATTTAGGTGAACGACAGTCGGGCGAACGACAATTGGGTGAACGACATCTGGGTGAACGACATTTGTGGGTGAACGACAATTTTGGATAAACAATAAGTCTGTTTATATGAAATATGAAAGATCTGTTATTTCATTTAATTATAATTGCATACTTTCAACAAAGTATGAATGAATTGCTTTAAAATATGGCATATTTTTGATACGAAATGACATGGTCGAGCAGGCATTTATTTGTCAAGTGACGTATAGTTAGGGTAAACATTTTTATCTTTTTTTTAATTTTCCAAACTACGTTTGGTTCAAAAAATTTCTCATGTGACACATTTAAAATTTCTATGTAGATTTATATCGCCTTTTAAAATTCGTAATAAAAATGGGGTTTTCGATGTTTCGTCGGCGGCTTTTATAGGACTGAAAAATGTCGCTCTCTCCTAAATGACGTTCACCCAAACATCGTTCATCCAATTGTCGTTCATCCAATTGTCGTTCACCCAAACGTCGTTCATCCAAATATCGTTCACCTAAATGTCGTTCACCCAATTGTCGTTCACCTAAATGTTGCATTCATTCAATTGTCGTTCATCCAACTGTCGTTCACCCAAATGTCGTTTACCTAAATGTCGTTCACCGAAATGTCGGTCACCCAAATGTCGCATTCACCCAATTGTCGTTCACCCAAATGTCGCATTCACCTATTTGTCGCTTGCGCCCAAATGTCGTGCAACCAGATGACTTCACCCATTTGTCGTTCACCCAAATGTCGTAGACCCATTCGAAAATTTCAAATGTGTGACATGTACTGACGAATAATTTTATCTGTTCTAATTAAAGTATTTTATTATTTGTGAATTATTTGACAAAATGGATTGCGAAATTTGGTCACACTGAGAAAAATAGTACTCCTACAAAATAGTACGTTCATATTAAGAAGAATTCCGAATATTTTATTCGGATTCGCGTTAAAAACCGACTCAACGTACTACTGCAAAACTAAGACTATGTAGTTTGTTGTTTAGAGTATCATTTCCTGTCATGATAAAATTACCGGAGTAATTAAGAAAAAGTCAGACATGATATTTTATTACTAATTTATTCAGCGTAATACTTCATTATGGTTTATTATTTTAACACTACGTATTATGTAGAATGATAATTTTACATTCCTAAACTTAAACAGTTTCATTGTGCTAAGAATCATGATTAATTTAGAGTAAGATGGATCTTATAACATGACAGCATTATACTTTTACATTATACTTTTATTTTATCGATAAGAATGATGTTTTATCAAAATCGCAAAATTCCATTTTTCTCAGTGCAGATGTGGTTATTGTGATACTGACCTGACAACTACATTCGCATTCGAAAATTCACCAACCTGACTACTAAACTGCTAGGGTTAATCTTTCCAATCAGAGTTATTTGCCGAAAACGCCTTTAGCCTCACACGTTATGACAAGTATCAATTTAAATCGTTAAAATTTTTTGCACCTTATAATATGATGGAAGTGAAATAATAGAAAATAAATTACAATTTACAACAATAGATACAATATGGACACACTTAATTATAATTTCAAACTTGAAAAAATTGATGGACCGATTTAATTAAAATTAAAAAAAATATATATACCGTGAATTTGTTTTATCATGAAATATGTCTGTTACGTACGAAAATAGAAAAATAGAAAATAGAACATGAGATGACAGCTGTCATGAATCTGTTCTGTTATTAGTGATTTCGATATACTTGTACTACAAAATAATAGGGACTCTTTCAATTACACTAGATAAGTTTATTTTTGTTTAAAATAAGTAAACTTAAAACATAACGAAAACAGAAATTCTTTAATTCAAAACAAACTCCACCACAAGTTTTCAAAAATTTCATTTACCTCCATGTAATATCCTAAACGATTATCTTGTCTAAGGGTAATTCTTCCTGATACATTTTCACGAACTTTCTTCACCTGACAGATGTTCCAAATTAAAATGGACAACGACGACGGCGACGATCATGCAATGACATTTTAAAAATTGCAATTAGTTTCCATAGTAATATGAACAGCAATGTTTCGTATTAAAATAAAATCACGGTATATTTCTTAATAATAATTCTCGTAATCTGTGAGGCAATATTCGCGGTGAGAATAAGGTTACATTCACAATATTAAAATAAAAAGTATAATTCTTTCACCTTACTTTTGCTACTAGTTCAGCGAAGCGAAAATAATCGTCGCTAACTTTTACCGACAGCAAAACTAAGCATTTGCTGACCAGCTGACCATAAAAATCGTTCAATAAGGTTGTTTGCTAAGTTTTTATGGTTTCATTGAATGTATAAATTACCTATTACATAAATTCTCGAGTAAGGTACAGTTCATTTTTTACTATGTGCCAATCGATCGACCAATAAGTCAAAGAACTTTTATGTAGCTATCTCTTTTTAACTATCGTGAAAAAACCTTGTTAGGGCTTTTGTCATGTCACGTCATTTCTCACTTCTGCTCCAGGTGGAATTTCCTACAGCATTACAGCAAGCTATATCCGACAATGTTTCACCTTTTTCACCTGGCATAATAGAATGAACTACTTGTAGCAATCACTTTTCCAACAAAATTATTTAACTAAAGACCAGTTTCATCTACATTGCAGATTCTATCCGGCTTATCTAGTAAATCCTGCTCTCTCATCACCTTAAAAAGTAACTCGAACATTTTATTTACTTCACCTTGATTTAGTCGAATTATCTTTCCTTCGTAAATTTCAAATTTCTATCTAATCTTGAAAACTTTTAATGAATGGTTTGCGTGAATAACCCTGTATAAAAACAAAATTATCACTGAAAATTATTTTTCTTTTTTTCAGTGTCAAGATATTTCTGTGATCACAGAAACTGCCATTCCTCGACCACTATCTTCGGACCTTCATGAAAAATTTTGATAATACTTCACGTGAGGCTACAGATTTGGCTATTCATGGGTCTGCACCTTCACCTACAAGAACATAACAATCATTAGTCCACTCGGCAGGCGTCAAGATATTTTTTCTTTATTTTAAGCAGTGGAGCATATTGAATTTACAAAATTATGAATGACAACTAAACTCTAATTCAGTATACTCGTACTTTGGAGTCTTGACACTAACTTATTTAAGAAATAATAAACTTTCAATTATTTAAATCTCAAAAAGGAACTGTAAATACTTGCATATATTATGCGTTCCTTATCTATTTGTTATCAAAGTAGGCCGTGATTTTAAGCTAGTAAGTTGACCATCATGTTACCGAGCCAGATGAATAAAACGAAGCAAATGCTTTTACTTCTGTTATAATTTTTTTAAAAGCTTAAATATGTGGATAAATTTCGAATACAAATCATTATTTATTAAAATTTTTACTACGTTAACAGGCAGAATTATTTAATTTTAAATTAAATTATTTAATTTAATTTTTCTTCAAATATTTGCAGTTTTGATTGAAAAATTTGAAGTAAAAGCATATGGTTCGTTTTATTCATCTGGTCCAATGTTATCATAATTAACATAATTTTTCGCATTTCATACAGTAACGTATCATATTAATATCCTCAAAATCGTACAGTAATGGGTTACTTTACAACATAGCAACTATTACTGTATAGCAACGTACTAACTACTATGATTTTTCGTCCATCAATTGTGACAGTTATTAATGTGACAGTGATTAATGTCACTTCTATTAAACATTAATAAAACACGTTACTGTATGAAATGCGAAAAAATAGTATACGCAACTCGTTAGAAAAGTGTTTTACTAAACTCATTTGGCTTTTACTTTACTTTTAAACTTCACTTTTTTTAACTTGATACGTAATATACTATTAATATCGCCAAATTGTGACAATTCAAATTAGATAGATCAACGAGATTTGAAAAGTAACCCTGCCAAAATTAAAAGTGAAGGGAAACGTTTTATAATTTCTGTGTGTGAATTTGGACGTGAATACTGTTACAGTTCATTTTTCATTTGTGTGCTAAACACACCCTGTATAGTACACATTTCACCGTTCCGGTCTATTTTTGGAACGCGTCGTTTTGCGTCTTACGTTAGGTGTAGGAATGCATAATTCCTCGCCTGCGTAATTTTCCCAAAACTTCGCTCTAACATGTTTCGTTAAAAAAAAAACTTTCGATTAAACGAACAAATTCCTTTCATAAAATTAGCCCATCCTTGCTTAGGGTCGAAATCGCGTGTACGCGATGAGTTTTGTCAAATTTTAAAGAAGTCCTACTTCACGTCGCGTATGTCCGAAACCTTTGCCCTTTTCGTTGATTGGTCTTCGCTGTTGTCAAGTAGATCCGCCAGTGGTAAACTTGAATGTGCCTCTCTCGTTGATATTCTATTCTTTTCCGCCGATCGAGAGGTGCTCCACCGTTTCAGTAAAATTCCGATCATCCCGTGGACCACACGTTCTTTTGTTAAATATTTGATTGTGTACCCATTTCACCTAAGGGGTGAGAGTGCATGTGTACGGCTACTCGCCGAATTTGACTGGTTCATTTGGGAGACGAGAAAGCCGCGTTCTTTGCGGTTTTCTTCAGCCTGGTCGAGATACTAGGTGAGTTTTACGTGATGCTACTCTCGATATGGCCCTTACGTTCGCTTTTTCTTTCCTTGTTTATAGGCTTTTCGCGGGAGCTATTTTATTGGTGGCTATTTTAGCGGGAGCTAAAAAGTGAAAGCTATTTTAGCGGTTGCTGTTGTGTTTGGCCCTGGTCCGTTTGTTGCGACCGCTCTGAACTATGTCGTCGGGAATTCCCCGCCATTCATTGCGACTGCGACGTTCCCCGCCTCTTGACGAGAAGGCCGGTTACTCACGAAACTGCGTGACTGCTGGCAGACCGTGACAACGTCGACGAACGTTTGGACACCGTTGAAAGCAGGTCGGATTTATGCAATTAATTACTTTCTCTAATGCTCGTACGGTGATTTTTGAAGCTGCCGCGATTGAGTATGTAATTTTTTGCGTACACTCAAACGTCAGTTAACGTCATTTGAACAGAATATACTTCGACGAACGTCGTCGTTTGTACTAGGATAAGGATAATTTCTTTGTTTGTTTTGGCCAATTTAAATCAGAGTAATGCGAAGTTCGGATCCGACAAAATAGTGATTGTATCCTGTAAAACGTTTCTCATGTTGTGAATTTGCTATTTATCGTTTAGCTTAATTGCTTAATAAATCGAAAGTGTTTTGGACGTACCGTGTTTTCTTAATTTTACACGTTTTCCCCTTTCAAAAATTAAGTGGCGCCTATTTTGGTTTGGCCTTCGCGATTTGGATTCGAACCTCCCCCGTCCTGCTGATGCTGGCTGGCGACACCGGAATAATTCCACTCCGGTGTTAAACTACTGCCTATCTGCACAGGTAGGTAGCAATACACCTCGTGATGAAAGGAAAATATCGCAACATTGCCTAATTCGGAATAACCTTAAAATCTAAATCGACATGACATTCATTGTCAAAATGTTACATACATGAGTACTACATTCTCACTAGCCTTTCATGGCATGCTGCGATAACAAATAGATATGGAATGGATTATACAAGAGTCTCTAAAATGAATGGACATGGCTACACAACAGATTACTCAGATCAAAATAAGACGATTTAACCCAATGCCAAAACCTAAAACCCTAAAACCTACCTATCAAGGGCAATAACAGTAGAGTGTCAGGGATACTGCTCCTGTGCCGACCAAGCTCAGTGAAGAAAGGGATGGATTATAGATGTTATTATTAGCGTCAGGGCAAATTGTTGTCTAACAACAATTTGCCCTGACGCTAATAATAACATAATAGAAGAAATCTTAGTAAAACAGTAATTTCCGCGCTGTCTCAAGTTACACATGAAAGCAAACACTGTTGGTGCTACTATGCGTGTTCAAAGAAAATAGAGAGTCTTATAAATAAATTTTAAAAGAGGTTATCTGACTAATTTACAGTGTATCCCAAAAGCAAATTGTGACAGTTTAAGTCAGGTCTGGCTTTTACAAGCAAAAGAGATTATGACTTATAATTAGATTCAAAATAAGTTTAACTAGTCAATTCACTCAGAAGAAAATGCGCGATCTGATGTTGATCACAAAATAAATTATCAAAATTGGGTACATAATTTTCAGTCACAGATGACGCCCACTTGATCCAATTTGCAGGTGTCAGCTGATCGATAACTGGGTACGCTTAAACGAATTTAGACCGTACCAACTCTAAATTCGTTCAAACGTACCCAGTTGGAGACTGCATGTTACAGAAATCTTACGTCTAGAGGAAATCAACGAGTCTGCCACCGGCCAGTGTATCGGTGGACGGAAACCATTAAGGACAAGAACCTACACTAACAACAGGAGAACCCTGATAAGATCAAACAGCAGATTGGAGGAGATGCGCCTAGCAATAATCACCTAGCAGGTATAAATCCGCAAAGAAAGTTCTGAAAAAGGCAATGAAAAAAAAGCTATTATGTGGGTGGAGCTATGCAATGACCTAGATAACGACCCCTGGGGAAATGTGTACCAAATAGTCACAAATAAGCTGAGACTGCTCAGGGTGCCTCAGGGTTCGGTTCTCGGACCGACTTTGTGGAATATACCGTACGACGGTCTGCTGAACCTAAAACTGGGACTAGGAGTCAATATAATTGCATACGCCGACGACCTGGCGATAGTTGTCACGGCCAAGTCGGCCACTATGCTTCAGGACAAGGAGAAATGCGCCATGGTGAACATCACAAACTGGCTGGAAAGTCAGGAGCTGAAGTTAACCAGCAAAAAGACCGAGATGATTATCTTGGCGGGTCCCAGGAAACTAAGGCACCTAAGCATAAATTTTTAAGAAACAGAAGTTAAAAGCAAGAACGAAATAAAGTATCTGGGCGTATACCTCGATCGAGACCTGAAGCCAGCAAAACCCTCACGGCGCTATCCAGGCTAATGCCAAACATAGGCGGACCTAGGTTCAAAAAGAGAAAGATACTAGCCGGAGTAGTACTATGTACGCGGCCCTTATATGGACAGCGGCCATGAGGTACAAATACTACGAGGGACGTCTCGAGTCGATAAACAGAAAGATGGCCGTAAGAGTCACTTCTGCATATAGAACGGTCCCTACAGAGGCCATGCTGGCGATCGCCGCTACCCCATCGATTAAATTAAAAGCAGAACAATTTAGACTGCACTATGAAGAGAGCAGAAAATCCTCCACTCCCAAGCAATGTCTGGTACTGTGAGGAGATAGACACGCCGGAGCATACAGTTTTTGACTGCAGTAGATAGAGAAACACACGTGAGGAAGCCTATAGGAAATGTGGAAGTATAGTCTCAACTGAAAACGCAGCGGAAATCCTATTAAAAAGTGAAAGGCACTGGAACTCTGTAACAGACATGCTCAGGACGATTATGCAAACCAAGGCTCACGATGAAATAGAGCTAAGAAGGCTTATTGTACGACAGTAAAAGGCGAGCACAACAAAAAACAAACCAAGGACTTGACAAATAACCGCTATTACCAAGACGGAAATACACAACACCGGAGAGTGCGAAATTCCTGATGCAATGCTTAACGGCGGATTCCAGCAATTAGCAGCTGCAAGAGAGGATAAGGAGTTTAGTTGGTGGGTTGGTAGTCAAGGACTTAAAAAATAGGCGTTAAAGACAGGGCGAATCCAACACATTTTATACTGGATTCCGTTGATGATGTCTTCTGAAGATTGCGCTATTTAGTGTCCGTTTAAAAGATGTTGTGAAAAATTCTTACTGAAAAAAAATGTCTACAGTCTGAAAGACAGAATGGAAGAAAAAGGAGAAAAGACAGAGCTGAACGAACACATCAACGCGACGACGTTCGTCAGATGCCAGACGCACAGAGGAAGAGAGCCTTCACGAGATCGTGTGCGCTTATAATTCCCACAATCTCCACAAATCGCCAAGAAAAATGTCTTACGACCATTGAAGCTGATCCGTGATCCAGTGTCGCCACAGAAAGTAGAGATATGAAAGAACTCAGGGAATAAAATAAGAAAGAAGTAAATCGACGACGAACGCAAAGCACAAACCTTTTAAGGCAACAGATGCAAGGCATAAGGGAAACAACTCAACTACTGGAACAATCAGGATGGAAATCAACCTTACCCCTAATAGGATCATAGCCTTAACGTATGCCTTCAGGAGATATACCTGAACGTCTTTGTATAATCTAACAAATTTAGCAGAACGAGTTTGTAGCTCAGATGGATCCCAATGCTCTATTTCAACTTTTCCTATCGCCGAGCCTGAAGTCTTTTCTGTTTTAAAAGTACTTCGAATTAATCTTGTCCGAGCTGTACCTAACGCTTAGGCAAAAACAAGTTTCCAGATTTTCTTGAATTAAGAGGAATACTTCGACGTTACTCAGATTACCCCGATGCTGAAGAAATTGCCACAAGGTGAAGACTAAAGAAAACTAAATCAACTGATGGTGATCGGTAATTTTCGGAGACATTCGGAGATTCTTCCAGCAGAATTTGTCTGCGTGTTATAACAGGACGTATACGATGGTCGAACTTGATATGCCATCAAAAGGTTTCTATATTCTTGAGACCTACAGTACATTCCATTATCCGAGATTAGATTTTTGACATGGTAGCCTTACGGAATGGAAAACATAAGATAAATTTAGCAGTCAGTCACCATAAGGATAATCCGAATCCCTTTTGAAGAGCGAGGGAGAAGTCCGATAAGATTGATACTGAAGACTTTCCATGATTTTGAAATTTTCGTATGAATATCCAAGGATCCCTGAAGAAGCTTTTTGCTCCGGTTTAGCTCATTTAGACACGTTCCACAACGTTGGACATATTTGACAACACCGGAATGCATGTTTGACCAATGTCAGACTTGGGCAAGTCTTGCATATGCCTAAGTGATCACTTTCTCTCCAAGGCTTATTTTTCTAATTTGGTGATATCTAGATTTTTTTGGCATTCCCACAGTGTTTAATTTTGAATAGTCCTTTCGTTAACACATCTGCCATCTTGTCAGTTGGCAAATAATCTAATAGAATCTCCACAAATGAAAGAGCTTCTCATACAAAATGGTGTCGTACGTGAATATGATTTTTCGGGAGTGCATATGGGATTTTCGGCAAGTTTTTGGGCTCCATTGTTATCATTATACAGGTTGATATGCTGCCGATCCCCATCTCCTTTGCCAATCGTTGTAAGAGTACCACTCAGTGTTATATATTCGACCTTAGTCGACGACATTGTCACAGATCGCTATTTTTTGCACTCCCAAGATACCACACCACCATTCATTCTAAAGCTAAATCTAGTGTATTGTAAGCGGGAACTTGGGGGTGAAGAATAGTGGCTATCCCCCGTGATTATCCCTTCTTACTTTGGGTAGCGTGATTGTAAAAGTTAAAGTAAATGGGTTGAAAACAAAGTGGAATTATTTGATTTATCGCTGCCACCACCGGATTTAGGTAAAAGGGGTCCGGTCCCTCATTAAATTTAGATTAATCATAATGACATTACATTTCCCATTTACTCCAAAATTCGGAGGAGGGCTCTTGGTCTTAGAACTGTGCAAGCGCGCATTATTTCCGCTAACTACCCTACTAGAAATAAAAGACGTAGACTAGCTTAAAATAGGGTATATATTGAAATTATTTAAATTTCTCGATTGATATGAGCGCCAACCAAACAAAGAACAAGAAACAAATCACCTACCAGATAGGGTGGTGTGACGTAAAACTCAGCAGCAGTAAGGACTTCGATTTATTATTATTTCGAGCATAATTGGTCGAATTTGGGTTCGAATTTAATTTTCGGTCGAACGCATACCTTAATAACGAGACCGTTTTTCTGGCGTCTGGAGCACTTGAGGTTCGATTTGGCCGACAATCTCTTGCTCTGTGGTTATTATTGCCACATCTCAAGCATAATACATCAATACCCAATTCTTTGTAGTCGATTTTTGTTTTCCATTTTCTTGAATTGAGTTGATTCCGTGAAGAGTTGTTTTGAAAACGATTGAAGTTCCTCTGTTCATTTTTATTCTTCCCCTTTGAATTATTGTTTATCTTTGTAGATATCTGGGCTCGAAGTTGCAATCGCTGTCTTTTGCGCTAATTCCTGGGAATTCATTTTCGAAATTTCGAGGGCGACAGCCTTGGATACAGTTTCGTTGAAATTTCCTGGTTCGGATTGCAAAATAAATTTTCTCTGGTCGTATTATCTCGAATCCTCCGAAGGAACTGTGGAGAAGAACATCTGCCATCGACGCTTTGCACTCGCAGTTTGAAATAAAATCACAATCGGCGATGTCTGCTCTAAGTGTGGCTACAAAATTAGCGATTGACTGTTGCTCCATCTGGTAAGATTAAAAATTGATGTTGAGCCACAAGTATTTTCTTTTTCGGAGAAAGACTTTTTTTTAGAAGAGGCATAAATTCATTGTATGTTTGTTCTCTGGGTGATTTCAGGGATGAAATCAATCATATTAAAATATTTTGCACAAATCCAATTAAGAAGTAATTTGCCACAGTATTCTTCGTTATTAACAACGTTTTTCATTTCTAAGTTTGGCGTTGGAGTGAAATGAAATACACGTCAATTGCTTACGGAGTCGTTCCACCATCCCGTTGGCGGCCGGGTGATACGCTGTGGTACGCAGGTGGGTGGAACTAGTCAAATGGCTCAACTTCTTGAAAAGGGTCGACTCGAACTGCGTCCCCTGGTCGGTTGTGATTTGTGATCCGCATTGGTGTTCCGAATCTAGTGATCCACTGTTCCTAAAAAGCCCGAGCAACAGTGATAGCTTCTTGGTTCTATAACGGTATTGCCTCGGGCCAGCGTGTAAACCTGTCTACACACCTGAGGCAGTACCTGTATCCCTCGGAGTAGGGTATGACGATGAGGTCCAGGTGTACGTGCTCAAATTTTCTCGACGGCAAACGGAAGTCTTGCAGTGGCGCCGCCACATGGCACGTTATCTTGGCCCGCTGGCATTGTATACAAGTCCGTGTCCACTAACGACAGTCTGATTTTATCGACGGCCAGACAAATCGTTCCGTGGCCAGCTTCACAGTGGCTTTGATCCCCGGAGGTGCCAGCCGATGGACGGTTTCGAACGCCGCCCTACGGAAAGGGGTCGTTATGAACGGCCTAACCTTCGCTGTCAATACGTCGCAGTAGATGAACGCTTCGGATCCCGGTAGCTGCATTCTTTTTAGTTGCAACCCGGAATCCCCCCGTAGGTACAGCCTTATCTCTTCGTCTTGTTCCTGCGATTTGGACAGTTCGTCGTAGCTAAGCGTCGCCTGCATCGCCTGGACACGCGACAACGTATCCGCGACCACGTTGTCTATTCCTGACACGTGTCTGATGTCTGTCGTGAATTGGCCGATAAAATCTGAATGTCGGAATTGCCGGGGCAAGCATTTTTACAGCTTCTGCCGAAAAGCGAATGTTATTGGCATGTGGTCCGTGAAAACCGTACATGCCCTAGTATGCCGATAGCCTTGTAGGTTGCTAGGAGTTCCCGGTCGTATGCGCTGTATTTTCTTTCGCTCTCGGACAACTTCTTGGAAAAGAAATCTAGGGCTCCCAACCGCTGCCGGTTTTCTGTTGGAGAAGGCTTCCAGAGCCACGTACGAGGAGTCGCACACGATTGCTAGTGGCGCGTCATGTTTTGGGTGCGCCAACATCGCGGCGCGGCGTCGGCGAGGCCTTGTTTGCTCTCCTCGAAAGCACGAATCGCAGCTGCCGCCCACCCGATTGGTACGCTACCCTATATGTTGTTTTAGAGTAGCCCATTCAGGAGGGCTTGCGAGTCCGCTGTCCTGGGTATAAACCTTCTGTAGAAATTTAACATCCCCAGAAACTGTCGCAATGCCTTCGCCGTCGCGGGTTGCGGAAACTCCTGAATTGCTTTTACCTTTTCCGGGTCCGGTTTCGTGCCCCTCTCGGACACGAAATGCCAGAGAAATTTTACCTCGGATTGTCCGAAAACAATTCGCTGAAGTTACCACGATTCCATACTCCCGCAATTTTCGAAAAATCGTTCTCAGATGCTCTCTGTGCTCGCTTTCCGACTTGGACGCCACCAGGATATCATCAATGTACGTGAAGCAAAAATCGAGTCCTAACAGTACCTCGTCGATGAAGCTCTGGAACGCCTGTGCCGCATTGCGCAATCCGAACGTCATATACGGGAACTCAAAAGGTCCGAAGGGCCGTCTTCGGGATATCCTCCTCGGCGACTGGTATCTGGTTGTATGCGCCTAACAGATCGATGGTGGAGAAAACTACCTTGCCCCTCAGCGCGTGCGAGAAATCTTGTATATGGCGCACCGAATATCGGTCGTGGACTGTGCGGCCATTTAGGGCATGGTAGTCACCGCACGAACGCCAGCTGTCTCCCTTCTTGAGTGCGAGGTGTAGCGGCGCTGACCAACAACTCTTCGAAGGTCGAACGATTCCCAACTGGAGCATGGCCTGGAACTCCTTTTTCGCGATCTCGTACCGTTCTGGTGCAAGTCGGCGTGGTCTACTGGCTATTGATGGTCCAGGCGTAGTTTCGATATGGTGCCGGGTATGATGCTCGACTTCTCTTGGCATACTATACGAGCGTGTAACGTTAGCAAATTCGCGTAAAATGTCGTAGTAGTTCGATGTCCTTGAAACCGACTTGACCGCTGGCGTACTGCACATGGCTGCTTTACCCTGCGCCGCGATATGGGTAACCCGATCCAACAATTGCTGTTGGCGTGTGTCCACCAAGATGTCGTAATGGCTCAGGAAATCGACGTCGATTATCGGTCTGGTCACGTCGGCTGCCACGGAAGTCCACGTAAACACTCGCTAGAGGCCGAAATCAAGTGACAGATTCACTGTCACGTATGTCGCGATTTCGGTCCCGTTCGCGGGGAAAACTACATAGTTCGTTTTACATTGGCGCCCGGACACCATTTTTCGCGGATACACGCACAAATCCGCATCTGTGTCTATCAAAAACTGCACTTTCGTACTTTTGTCAGCTACGAATAAACGGCGTGACGACGGGCACGGTACACCTGCCGCTGCTAGCGACCGCCCGGGGCGTTTCCCGAGAGCACGGGGGGCGGCACTTCGTCGCGTCGTCTCCAAATGTTTGGTGGTACCAACATCTTTCGTCGCCACCTGGCACTCTTCTACGCGACCTAGTGCGTCGTCTGTTGAACCTGCGGTCGCTGGATCGGTTGCGTCTAGCCGACTCTGACAGCGTTGCAACTTTGTCCTGCATCAGTTTCATTTGCTCCATAAAGTTCATTGATAACTGGGCCATCTTAACACTTAGAAGAGCTTCCCCCGCGGCGTTGGAGGTCTCTGCGATTTTCGATGTCGCCGGTCGCATCGTTTCCGCGATCGTGTCGGCGAGTTCGGCGGCTTTATCCAGATTTTCTTTCTGCACGGACAGAAAAGTCTGCATATGGCTTGGTAAGCGACTCACCCACAGCGTTCGTAGCAGTGCGTCGGGAATTGTTTTTCCGGCCAGGCCTCGCAGGTGCCGCAGAAATTGTGACGGTTTGCGATCGCCGATTTCTTCGCGTTCCAGCAGTTGGCGCGTTCTCTGCTTCTGCGAGGTGCCCAATCTAGCGACGTGCTCCATTTTTAATTTTTCAAACTGCCCTGTAGCCGGCGGATTAACAATAATGTCTCGCACTTCCAGCGCGGTCGCGGGATCAAGCACACCGAGCACGTATTCGAACTTTGTCGCATCCGATGTAATTCCAGCCGCCACGAGGCTTCGTTCTACCATGCAGAACCACATTTCAGGATCCTTTGTACAAAATTGCGGCAATCGAACTCCGACACGATTTACTTCCCCAGGTTCCGTTTCACTTGCGACACTCATGTTGACACTTGCAAGGGCGAAGGAATTTATGGAACTTACGCACTCCAAAAAATCACTCGCCTATTACTCGTTACTGATCTCGTCGGGGTCACTACTTTGGCGTTGGAGTGAACTGAAATACCGAATGAAATGAAATGTCAACCGAATAACAACGTATAATAGCACGACCGGTGAGGGTGCGGCGTCGGTTCTTACTGCCTTCCGGTCGACCCGACCCCGGACCTTTACCTGAGGAAATTCTACCCGGCCCTTCCCAGAAGTTTCGACAATTTTTTTCGGAACGCTCAGACCGCACCGTATTAATAATTAATAATGAGCAGATGTTTTATGGTGCCGCCACACTAAGTAATTTTCAAAACGAGATTTATAATTACGGAATGATTCTTTAGCTGGATCAAAAATTTCAAAAACTAGGCAAAAGTGCCGTTTTAACAGTTGTTTCCGATAGGTTGTTTGGTGTTAATTTTTGATTGTTGATTCAATACTTTTTCCATGCATTTTTTGTTGAAATTGTGTTAGGCTTTTCATCACTTGTTTTTTCCTGTTCCTTTTTCTTGGCAGTCGAAAATTTTGTTGTTTGGACACCTCTGTTCACCTTGTCGCCAATTTGTTGTAACTCGAAGAAGCACTTTATTTTTCAGAAAGCTCTAATTTTAATAATCCTACATACAAGGTGTCCCAAAACTCGCGCCCAAAGAGTAAGGGGACGTGCCTACAGCAATGGAGTTGGCAAATTTGGAAATAAAAGTTATCTAGGTTAATCTGTACTCGAAAGAGGACGAAAAAGCGGTAGTTAATGCCGAGAGCTCTCGCATAGGTAAGACGTCGTAAATATTACTAGGAGACGGTAGAACATTGTTATCTGTAAAACTTTTTAAAATGTTTTGGTCCACTGTAATGTCAATGTGACAGTATTTCCTGAAAAGTCAAATGTATTTACGTAAAATTGAGGTTTTAATAGGGACAACAAAGAGGTCGCAAAGAGGCATTAAAAATTAAAAATTAAAAAGAAAAAAAAGTTAAAGTAAGTGCTCAAAATGTCCACTATTCATTTCTACACACAACCGTGCTTTTCTCAAAAGGATCGATTTAGAGTCCGTGACTATATGAGGAGTAACCGCCGCGCCGCAAAAGGCATCTTGAATTCAGTTCCTGAGCTGCTCCTCGGTCTCAATAGGTACACCATATACAATGTTTTAAACGTGCCTCCAAAGAAAAAATTCCAGAGGATTTAAATCCGGTGATCGAGCAGGCCAATTTCGTGGACCACCTCATCCAATCTATCGACCGGGAAACTGTTGGTCCAACATTTTCCGAACTGCTAAAATATGGTGGGGCCCCATCATGCTGGAATTAATCGTCGATCCGAAAAATCAGTGGCACGGCGTCTAATAAATTTGGTTCCATATTTAAGAATGCGTAAATTTGGCCTGTTAAACGTGCAGGAAATTAAAAAAGTCCAACCTAGAAGTTAATGGTCAAATTAGAATATAAAGAAAAAAATTAATTATTTGTTAACATACTTCGCGATCTCCTAATACACCAGCCCACAAATTAACCGAAAATCGATTTTGAAACTCCCGTGGATTTACATTTGACCATACATGCAAATTATGGGCATTGAAGCATCCTTGCCTTCCAAAAAGAGATTAATCCGAAAACATAATTCTGGGGACGAAATTGGGATCCAGTTCTTCTTGGTCTAGCAACTACCGGCAGAATTCTATTCTAGCGGGATAATCTTCCGGCTGTAGATGCTGCACTCGCGTGAAATGAAAAGGGTGTTGGCGATCATCTTTCATAATCCGTTGAACTGAAGAACGCAAAACACTCAGTTCGCGTGTAACTTCTCTTATGCTTCTTGTACCATCTTCCTCAAACGCATTCAATATAGCTTCTTCGTTTTCGACAGTTCGAACTCTTCTAGAAGCATCACCAATTTCGTTACGAGTCGGAACAACTTGACCGGTTTCTTGCATTCTTGCGACAGCCCTAAGGATAGCTTTATGGTCTCGGGGATGATCTGGAAAGTGCTGGGAAAAAAAACTCGTGCTGTCTCCCTGGCGTTGCGTCCACACTCCCCATAAATAATTCTCATTTCGATATAATCAGCGGCGGACAATATGATAGTACCGTGGATAGTACCTACTCGAGTCTTAAGCTTAAACCTTTCAAGTGACAGGTACAAAGGTTGACAGCAGTGTCACAATGAAGTGGACCAGTTTTTTCACATTTTTTTTTTTGGTATCAACAATGCATTTTAAGGTATCCTAGCAATTTAACGAAACCCTACGTAATACCTATGGCCATCTTCTATTCCGCTGTTAGGATTGGCTATGGTTTTTAACTTTAACTCGCTAAGGGCCGGTATTATAAAGGCAAGTTAGCTTTAACTATCGGTTTATTACCTTGGTAACAATTGTGGACACATTTGTTGCCATGGCAATAAACTGAGAGTTAAAGTTAACTTGCTTTTATAATACTGGGCCTAAATCTTGTAACTTTAGTTTCTCATTACAAAAGTGAATGTATTTTATATGCGACGTCCAATCACTGTCAAGACACTACGATTTATCAGTGCCCTGATATACTATACGTGCAAATTCATATGAATGATGTTATGTATAAAAAGTCATTTTCTTCGACCTTGTTTGCCTTATCTTCATTTATAGGACAATTCGTGTCCCATTTTCTTGCATCGATAGCATCTAAACGTAAATTGCTTGTCCCTTTCCTCTTTTTCTGATTTAGGAAAATGTCTTTCACTTGTGACCCTATGTTTCTTCTCAGTAGTCAGGGTATTTTGAACTGCATTACGACTGGCAGTTCCTTGGATCGCTTTTTTCTATGATTTTTATAAGCAGTATGACAGACTTCAGCAAATCGTCCCGAAATTCGAGAGCGCACCTGAAGTTGGTATAGGTAACAGTTTTCTAAACCAGGTAAATACAGTAAGATTCTTAGGACTGATCCTGGACAAAGACTTAAAATGGTCACATCATATACAAGATTTATCAACGAAATTAGCAAGAGACTGCTACCTGATCCGTACAATTTATTTTAATCTTGGATGTAAAGCAGCACTAGAAGTTTATCACACAGTATTCGAATCTAAATTGCGGTATTTTATTCTGTAAATGAGTTTTGTAATTTTAATTTTTAATTTTCATCATTCAGCGTTTTTTCATTGTTGTATTGTATACTATGTATGTATTACATTATATTATATCTTGTCTACACTCACAGCTGGTTTGATGACAATAAATTATTATTATTATTATTATTATTCGAAACTGACAGGTAGACGTATTCAAGACGTATTGACACCAAGTTGTTATAAATCGTCACATATATACTCATGTTGTTCAATTTATCAACGGCGTCAAAAAGTTTTCGCAGAAGATTACGCACTTCAATCACTTGTTGAAGCTCGATCTGTTTCAGAAGTATAGCTTTGCCTTTCAGTTGGTAAATCGAGTTCAATGTCTGCAAAGTAGCACATGCCATTCTATAGTTTGCTTTAATTCGCGGGCCGAATGCCAAAATAATGTCAGATATTACCTACCTCATTATCTCGTTTTTTCCATTCTGCAGCAGCAAGTATTGACGCGGCATTCCCCTCCACTGTTTCAGGCTTGACTTTAGTTTCAGCCATATAATCTCATGTGCGATTTCTCACCGAAAGAGCCTTCATATGGTTCTTCCAATATCAAAATTATCTTTTGATAGGGATTCAATTCGAACTATACTTGATGCAACCAGTTGAGCGCTTCTACCTTTTCAATATGTCGTAATTTTAATTGTTACGTCTTTAGTATGCCTTTGTATATGTAGTAAATCTGGAATTTGCGCATTCATAATATTTTCTATGTTCATGAAAAAATCATTAAAAATATTGGCTTTTTGTTTATCTGATGTAGTTATTACATCATTTTCATCATGTATACCTGTATCTGCACTATCCGTAACATTTTTATTAGTATAACGGAAAGATTAACGCCAGGAAAATACAATAAGTAAAAGAAGTAAATAGCGGCTTAGCTGGCAAGGAAAAGTTGTAACGTTCACATTTTTCGCTGTTCGTTACATTATTTTTTTACGTATTTTCTCATTACTTTGCTGTTGAAATTTAAGTAAAAACTGTTTCGTTCGTTTAATTAATTTCGTATTTATGACTTTCACGGCTCTATCTCTCAGGATTTGTGTTTTAATTTCAGATAGTAATGCGAACTTCTATTTCTTCTTAAAGCCATTTGTTTGTTTCGGAAATTAATCTGTAGATGTCGTACATGGTCTTTTGGTCGATTTTATTGATCGATATTTCTTGATGACGTATACGGAAATTGCGTGTTAAAATTTTTGACGAGTTTCCGTCCTCTTCGATTATCGTACGATTACTGCGTGCGGGTACGCCATTGCAGACGCGTGGTTTGCGTCTTCAAATTTTTGTGGTTTTGTGAAGCTGAACGGCTTTGAGATATTCCAGTTTGGCAAATATTCACGTCTCTATATCTCGTAAGCCCAACTGTGTCATTTTGCCGTCTGTTTTTTGTCACAATTGCTACCGTTTTCGCCAAGCACGTATCCGAGCACATGTTGCGTTAAAGTTCTCGCTCAGGAAAAAAAAAACTAACAGAAGATTGTAAGTACCCTAGTTGTTTAGGAGAATATTTTCTAAGATTCTTTTTCTCTTTATGTAGAGTTTTTTTTTGACTCCCGAATTTGTGTTGAACTTTAGAAGATTAGTTTTTTTGAATTCCGAAGTTGTGTTGAGTTACCGAAGTTTTTCTACTACCGCACGAGTTTTATGGGAAAATTCCTTGCTGTTTACGGCGTGTCTTTTGAAGATACTACCGGAGTTCTCTTTTTTATTTGACGTGGTTGTTCCTGGAAATAAATCGCGGGGTCGTCTGAAGATATTTACAGACAGGATTTCCTTTTTGCGGTGTCGTTTGGATGGAATTCAGGTCAAGTTTTCATCAGGATTGCGTAAGAAACAACCATCATCATTATTATTAGTAACGTATCGACAAAACTGTCAGTATCGCTTCGTATGGACAAACTTACCGTATCGTATCGAGAAAATTATCGTACCGTATCGTGCCGTATCGTATTGTAAATATTTTCGTACCGTATGGAAATCATCCATTAATTCTATTTTGATTGTCAGTGGACAATATTTGTAATATATTGGGTCACCTTCGTATTTATCTAGTGCTATATTACATTTATTTGTATGGGTCATTTATATATAGTTTGCATCATATTAATTTTTTCTACTTTAAGTTTTTTTTTGTACACATGTTATTATATATATATATATATGTTATTATATGTTATACATGTTATTATATATATATATATTATATATATATATATATATATATATACATCCCGGTATCATTGGAAGCTCCTTTCATAACTGTTCCATGCGGCGTCCAATATGGCGACACGCGGTGGGTATTGCAAGTGTACTATCATTTGAAGCTCCTTTCTTATTGCTATACTTAAAGCGTCCGGTGATATACACTTACTTCCACTTAATCATCAACCAGGCGTCCTATTTCTGTATACGTTTTCATTCAATAGACAATGTAAGCTCCAGCAATGTTGCCATATTTATTAAGTGCAATTGGTCATGCATCATAGTCTTTTTGAATATGAGATCATAAAATAAAGAATTCCAAGATGTTTGAAATTAGGTAGACTGGATGAAATGTTTCGAAAAGGCAATTCGACAATCGCACAGATCCCATCTTGAAATTCAAGATAGTGTCGACTTATGACCAAAAACACTTACGATGAAGAAAAACCCCACAAGTGTCACATCAAACAAAAGATCTCGAAGATGAGGTCCGAGTGATTGTCGAATTCGCCTCTTCGAAACCTTTCATTTCATGTGCCACATGTGTGATTTTTTCTTCGTCGTAAATGTTTTTGATGATAAGTCGACACCATCTTAAATTCCAAAATGAGGTCAGTGTGATTTTAGAATTCGCCTCCTCGAGACCTTTCATTTCTTGTGCCACATGTGTAATTTTCTTCGTCGTAAATGCTTTCTATCATAAGTCGGCACATCTTGAATTCCAAAATGAGATTCGTGTGATTGTTGAATTCTATATTCTATATTCTCTAATAATAAAGTTACGTAGTACCGTGCCGCCCCCAACACCGACAAAACGAATTTGTGCTCAGATTATCTTTTTAGTAGCTCCTTAGAAGCAACGTGCAAAATATGTAAGTCGCAGGATCTCTAATAAAAAAGTTACATAGTACCGCGCCACCCCCAACACCGATAAAACAAATTGGTGCTCAGATAAACGTTTTAGTTGTTGTTGAGAAGCAAATTGCAAAATATGTAAGCGGCAGGATCTTTAATAAAAAAAGTTACGTAGTATCGTGCCGCTCCCAACACTGATAAAACGAATTTGTGCTCAGAGTATCTTTTTATTTGCTCCTTAGAAGCAAATTGCAAAATATGAAAGTGGCGGAATCTCTAATAATAAAGTTACGTAGTACTGCGCCGCCCCCAACACCGATAAAACGCATTTGTGCTCAGATTGTCTTTCCAGTTGCTGCTTACAAGCAAGATGCAAAATATGTAAGTGGTAGGATCCCTAATAAAAATTTACGTAGTACCCCGCCACACCCAACACCGATAAAACGAATTAGTGCTCAGATAAACGTTTTAGTTGTTGCTTAGAAGCAAATTGCAAAATATGTAAGCGGCAGGATCTTTAATTAAAAAGTCACGTAATATCGTGCCGCCCCCAACACCGATAAAACGAATTTGTGCTCAGATTGCCTTTTTAGTAGTTCCTTAGAAGCAACGTGCAAAATATGTAAGTCGCAGGATCTCTAATAAAAAAAATTACATAGCACCGCGCCGCGCCGCTCCCAACACCGATAAAACGGATTTGTGCTCAGATTGTCTTTCTAGTTGCTCCTTAGAAGCAAGATGCAAAATATGTAAGTGGTAGAATCTCTAATAAAAATTTACGTAGTACCCCGCCACCCTCAACACCGATAAAACAAATTGGTGCTCATATAAACGTTTTAGTTGTTGTTTAGAAGCAAACTGCAAAATATGTAAGCGGCAGGATCCTTAATAAAAAAAGTTAGGTAGTATCGTGCCGCCCCCAAGACCGATAAAACGAATTTGTGCTCAGAGTATCTTTTTAGTTGCTCCTTAGAAGCAAATTGCAAAATATGAAAGTGGCGGAATCTCTAATAATAAAGTTACGTAGTACTGCGCCGCCCCCAACATCGATAAATCGGATTTGTGCTCAGATTGTCTTTCTAGTTGCTCCTTAGAAGCAAGATGCAAAATATGTAAGTGGTAGGATCCCTAATAAAATTTTACGTAATACCCCGCCACCCCCAACACCGATAAAACAAATTGGTGCTCAGATAAACGTTTTAGTTGTTGTTGAGAAGCAAATTGCAAAATATGTAAGCGGCAGGATCTTTAATAAAAAAAGTTACGTAGTATCGTGCCGCTCCCAACACTGATAAAACGAATTTGTGCTCAGAGTATCTTTTTATTTGCTCCTTAGAAGCAAATTGCAAAATATGAAAGTGGCGGAATCTCTAATAATAAAGTTACGTAGTACTGCGCCGCCCCCAACACCGATAAAACGCATTTGTGCTCAGATTGTCTTTCCAGTTGCTGCTTACAAGCAAGATGCAAAATATGTAAGTGGTAGGATCCCTAATAAAAATTTACGTAGTACCCCGCCACCCCCAACACCGATAAAACAAATTGGTGCTCAGATGAACGTTTTAGTTGTTGTTTAGAAGCAAATTGCAAAATATGTAAGCGGCAGGATCTTTAATTAAAAAGTCACGTAATATCGTGCCGCCCCCAACACCGATAAAACGAATTTGTGCTCAGATTGCCTTTTTAGTAGTTCCTTAGAAGCAACGTGCAAAATATGTAAGTCGCAGGATCTCTAATAAAAAAATTACATAGCACCGCGCCGCGCCGCTCCCAACACCGATAAAACGGATTTGTGCTCAGATTGTCTTTCTAGTTGCTCCTTAGAAGCAAGATGCAAAATATGTAAGTGCTAGAATCTCTAATAAAAATTTACGTAGTACCCCGCCACCCCCAACACCGATAAAACAAATTGATGCTCATATAAACGTTTTAGTTGTTGTTTAGAAGCAAACTGCAAAATATGTAAGCGGCAGGATCTTTAATAAAAAAAGTTAGGTAGTATCGTGCCGCCCCCAAGACCGATAAAACGAATTTGTGCTCAGAGTATCTTTTTAGTTGCTCCTTAGAAGCAAATTGCAAAATATGAAAGTGGCGGAATCTCTAATAATAAAGTTACGTAGTACTGCGCCGCCCCCAACATCGATAAATCGGATTTGTGCTCAGATTGTCTTTCTAGTTGCTCCTTAGAAGCAAGATGCAAAATATGTAAGTGGTAGGATCCCTAATAAAAATTTACGTAATACCCCGCCACCCCCAACACCGATAAAACAAATTGGTGCTCAGATGAACGTTTTAGTTGTTGTTTAGAAGCAAATTGCAAAATATGTAAGCGGCAGGATCTTTAATAAAAAAAGTTACGTAATCTCGTGCCGCACCCAACACCGATAAAACGAATTTGTGCTCAGAGTATCTTTTTAGTTGCTCCTTAGAAGCAATGTGCAACATATGTAAGTGGCGGAATCTCTAATAATAATGTTACGTAGTACCGCGCCGCCCCAACACCGCTAAAACAAGTTTGTGCTCGGATTATCTTTCTTGTTGCTCCTTAGAAGCAACGTGCAAGATATGTAAGTGGCAGGATCTCTAATAATAAAGTTACATAGTACCGCGCCGCCCTCAACACCGATAAAACGAATTTGTGCTCAGATTATATTTTTAGTTGCTTCTTAGAAGCAACGTGCCAAATATGTAAGTAACAGGATCTCTGATAAAAAAGTCACGTAGTATTGCGCCGCCCCCAACACCAATAAAACGAGTTCGTGCTCGGATTATCTTTTTGGTTGCTCCTTAGAAGCAACGTGCTATATAATGTAAGTGGCAGGATCTCTAATAAAAAAGTCGCGTAGTACCGAGCCGCCCACGACAACGATAAAACGAATTTGTACTCAGATTATCCTTTCTGTTGCTCTCTAAAAGCAACGTGCAAAATATATAAGTGGTAGGATCACTAATAAAAATGTTACGTAGTACCGCGCCGCTCCCAACACCGATAAAACGAATTTGTGCTCAGATTTTTTTTTTAGTTGCTCCTTAGAAGCAATGTGCAAAATACAGAAGTGGTAGGATCACTAATAAAAATTTTACGTAGTATCGCGCCGCCCCCAACACCGATAAGAGGAATTTGTGTTCAGATTGTTTTTTTTAGCTGCTCCTTAGAAGCAATGTGCAAAATATGGAAGTGGCAGGATCTCTAATAAAAAAGTCGCGTAGTACCGCGCCGCCCCCAACACCGACAAAACAAATTTGTGCTAAGATTGTTTTGTTAGTTACTCCTTAGAAGCAATGTGCAAAATACAGAAGTGGTAGGATCACTAATAAAAATGTTACATAGTACTGCGCCGCCTCCAACACCGGTAAAATGAATTTGTGCTCAGATTATCCTTTTTGTTGCTCTTTAGAAGCAACGTGCAAAATATATAAGTGGCAGGATCTCTAATAAAAAAGTTACATAGTACCGCGCCGCCCTCAACACCGATAAAAGGAATTTGTGCTCATTGTTTTCAAGAAAGTTAACCAGGCTGAAGCCATTCAAATTTTTTTATTTTCTATGTCAAAATTTTGCATTGTCTTGCTGCGTTGTATCAGTATTGCATTGTGTAACACACTTGAAGGGCATTAAGATTATAAACAACGTTTATAATTTCATTCGCTTTTAAAAGTGTCATAAATATTCGCTTGCATAAATGATATGCACAACAAGAGAGCGTCCGGTGCACATTTCAATTACAACAGTGTTGACAGATTTACTGGACGCCTTATTGTGCTATACGTGAAAGCCGAATATACACGCTCCTATATACGCAAACGACACTAGCGCCACAGGTGGATATACGCTCGAACTAAAAATATACACTAATTTTCATTTGATCATCATTCGGGCGTCCAGAAAGAATTTTTTTAAATGATAGACAGAGGTCGCACGATGCCCCAAAATTTTTTTTACATGGGATACAATCGAGCGTCCGCATACGGACGCTCAATTACTTCGGACGCCCAATTGACGGCAAATTGACAATATAAGGACGCTCAAATGATAGCTGGATATATATATATATATATATATATTTTTTTTTGTTTGGTCGAATTACTTTTTATGTTAAATCGTTACATAATTTATCAATTATATTATTTTTCATTTTCAAACATTCTTTTTCATTTTCTGATACGATTAAAGAGCAATTTCTTTAAAACAAATTTGCGTAATCTAAAAATCTGTTTCGAGTTCATTAGTTTAGTTCCGGACTGTTTTAGTAATTACAGTTTAAAGAGATTACTTGGTGTTCAACAGCTTTCGTTTTGTCATCTAACGTTTACTATTTTTTTTATGAATTACGCAAGTTATTTTTTAAGAATATAGTTCGAAGAATTATCCTTCCGAATCCACCTCAGCCTCCGACTAAACTAAGCTATGGCAACCAAACAGGTGAGAATCTACTTACAAAAAAAAGTATGTCACAAAGTAACTGTCGACGTACGTTTCGGTCTTATAGAACTCATCAGGACAGTATAACCAAGGTGTAAGGTGTTGACACTTGGAGATAGAAAACAACAAATGAAGAAACAGACCAGGAGACCGAATGCACATTTGCTGCAACCACTGTTGTTTTCTATCTCCAAGTGTCAACACCTTACACTTTGGTTACACTGTCCTGATGAGTTCTATTAAGACCGAAACGTACGTCGACAGTTACTTTTCCTTGCCAGCTAAGCCGCTATTTACTATTTTTATTAGTAGCATATTTAATAACTTTCCAAATTTTCTTGACATCTTGACTGTTTTCTAATTTATTTTTATAGTACTGTCCCCTAGTCAATTGTAATAAAAAATTTAATTTATTTCTATAATTTCTATATCTTTCCCAAAGATCTTGAACATTTTTATTTTTATTTACTCTTCTTTTGAGTTTGTCTCTTACATTGATGGAATTAACAAGTCCACTAGTAATCCAAGGTTTTATTGTATTAGACTTATTTTTGATAATTTTTACAACTTTCGCCAAATTAATATAACTTTTTAATTTTTGAATAAATATACATTCTGGTCACATTTTTTTTCTACCGTAACATCATTCCACAATGCAGTAGATAATAGCACATTTAACTTCGAAAAATTAATATTCATTGTCCTGCTTTGCTTAGGACCTGATGATTTATATGACTTATTAGGTCGTTCGGAAAAAAATGTCGTATATTATAAATTTTGATTCCAGAAAAGTTAGGTGATATCATCTTGGAATACAACTGCTAGCAGAAAGATGGCAAAAGGTCACTGATGCAAATGGTGATTATATAGTTTCATCAAAATTTATATACTTATGTAATAAACATTCTGAATTAAAAAGAAAACAACATTTTTTTCCGAACAACTTAATACATAATCTTATAGTCAAACCAATTGCAAAATGTTCTCTAATACTACGCCTTTTCAACTTCAAATTGGGACTAAACAAATTCAAATTGGGACTAAACAAATTTAAATTGGGATGAAACAAATTCAAAATGGGTATAAACAAATTCAAATTGGAACAAAATATTTTAATTCAGAAAAAAACAAGCTCGTAGATAATAATAACAAAACGAAATGTAACTACCTAACTAATAACTACTTACATGCCTAAATCAAAATTTTACATCAACCATATTTAACGGATCAGGTACGGTAATTTTGTTAGTAATCTGTGCAATGTTTGCCCTGGCCTCACTTGCTAAAATTTGTGACATTTGGATTGCTAAGTCTCCTTTAACGCCAACTTTTAGGCAAGGCCACGCGAGTTCAATTGGATTCAATATTGGACTGTATGGGGAAAGTCTCAGCAAATGATTATCGGCAAATTCGTCCTTCCTAAAAACATCCTCAATTGAAGCATGGCACGGAGCATTATCGATGACCATGACAACAGGTGTTTGATGTAAATTTCGGGCATTTTGGAGGCATCGACGAATGAAATCATTAGCTTCCGGTTTTTAAACGTCCCTCTTCTAATTTTATAATGAATTAGGCCCATGTTTCCAATACATCCGATAACATGAATATTTGATCCTCTACTCCCTGCAGAAATATAAGTGCAGCGCGTGCCTTTCTTAGATCTTCCTTTTGTACGCGAAGTGTATAAATTAAAATTCGTCTCATCCATGTAAACTGTTGAAATATTGTCTGCTTGATAATCACCAATTCACATCTTTTGGTTTTGTTATCCGCACTATTTGCCTTTTCAGGTTCTTTTCTTCCATTTTTTTAAAAGTGTACATCAAACCATCCAAATGCCTTCGCAGGCATTCCGTCGAGACAACAAGTTGGTGTTCAATTTGAAACTTTTCTTTCATTTGCTTTAATGTTATGCGCGGATTCTCTTCTCTCTTCTCTGTATTGTTCCAAGAGGTTATGGTGGTCATCAGCGTTTTTTATTTTTCTTTTTCCACCACGTGTATTTTCAGCTTGTTGCTGGTTTTTCACCCAATGGTACGCGGTTGATTTTTTCACTCGTAAGGTATTCGCTTGTGTTCTCCAATCTTGGTTGTTATTATACAGTGTTTCCCGAAAGTAACGGATAAATTCTATAAAATGGTTGAGAAAAATGTTTCAAAAAAATTCTCGGACAGGTCGATTTTTATTTTTAACCCATTATTGAAAGATGTAATTTTCAACCCCTCACCCTTCAACCCTTAAGCGCCAGCAACCCCAACTTTAAAAATTCAAATAGCATAGTACTCCTTGTGATACCTCATTTAATAGCATTTCTTATGCTGAATACAATAAAAAAAAGTTTTTCAAAATCGGTTGATAAATAACTGAGATATTCAACAAAAATGTATTGAAATGAAAGTGCCGATATTCGAGCAGGCGTTGATACGGCTCTAGTAATAAGTGCTAAAAACAGTTGCAATTTCTTTGTAGTTAAATGTCAAATAAAATTTATTGACATTACGTAGTGTGTTTAACAATTAGATAGCAAAAATGAAACTTACTGAAACCGAAAGAATCGAAATTTTAATTATGATTGGGTTTGGAGATAGAATTCGGACGCATGAAGAAATTCGTATTTTGTTCAATGAAACTCACCCAAACCGTCCTCCAATATCGCAATCAACTATAAGCCGAATTGAAAAAAAAATTCGCGATCTTGGACATGTACGAGATAAACCTAAAGCCGGACGTCCAAAGGCAAAATCCACATTCAACCCTCGTGGGAATCGCTTCATATTTTAATACATCAAAAAATGCAGTTTACAGACTTCTTCATAAGGAAAAATTTCATCCCTACAAAGTGCACTTGGTACAAGAGCTATCCGATGATGATTTTGATCGACGAGCGCAATTTTGCGAGACAATGATGGAACTCTCTAACTCAAATCCTGCATTCATTAGAAATATTCTTTTCTCTGATGAGGCAACATTTTGCTTAAACGGTACCGTCAATAAGCAAAATTGCCGTTATTGGGGGGTTGAAAATCCACATTGGATGATGGAGGCAAATACACAATAACCCCAGAAGGTCAATGTGTGGGCTGGGATAGTGGGTAACCAAATTGTTGGACCATATTTTTTTGTTGGAACGTTAGCTGGTGAACAGTATCTGAACTTTCTCCAATTTGAATTAATTCCGGTCTTAGCGATACTGTTTCCTAATGCAGAAGATCCTGATTTACCCGATCCCCGAATTTGGTTACAGCAAGATGGTGCACCTCCTCATTATGCACGTCCAGTACGGGAATATCTCGACCAAATATTTCCTAATCGATGGATTGGTAAACGGGGACCTATTGAATGGCCAGCAAGATTTCCGGATTTAACCCCTTTGGACTATTTCCTCTGGGGTTATTTAAAATCTAAAACTTATTTGAATAGGCCTCCAAATATTGAGGAGTTAAAGCAGAGAATTCGACAGGAAATTCGCTCAGTCACCCCTGAAGTGGTAAACAATATTCAAGAAGCGTTTGTCTATAGATTAGGACATTGCCTCGCCATTAATGGACAGCAATTTGAAAATTTAATTTAATTTTAATATTGTTTTATTTTTCAATTTTTTTTAAGTTTTATGTTTTGTTTCGTTTGAATACATTTTTGTTGAATATATCAGTTATTTATCAACTGATTTTAAAGAACTTTTTTTTGTTGATTCAGCATAAAAAATACTATTACATGAGGTATCACAAGGAGTACTTTGCTATTTGAATTTTTAATGTTGGGGTTGCTAGTGCTTAGGGGTTGAAGGGTAGAGGGTTGAAAATTACATCTAACACACTACGTAATGTCAATAAATTCTATTTGACATTTAACTACAAAGAAATTGCAATTATTTTTACCACTTATTGCTAGAGCCGTATCAACGCCTGTTCGAATATTAGCACTTTCAATTCAATACATTTTTGTTGACTATCTCAGTTATTTATCAACCGATTTTAAAAAAACTATTTTTTATTGTATTCAGCATAAAAATGCTATTACATGAGGTATCACAAGGAGTACTATGCTATTTGATTTTTTAAAGTTGGGGTTGTTGGCGCTTAGGGGTTGAAGGGTGGGGAGTTGAAAATTACATCGTTCAATAATGATTTAAAATTAAAAATCGACCTGTTCGAACATTTTTCTGGAACATTTTGCTTAACCATTTTATACAATTTATCCGTTACTTTTGGGAAACACTGTATACGGCATAGATTTGTTTCTCCATGGCATCAGCGCGCAGCGTCTACTTTCTTAATGTAAGGCATTTTTTGTAACTTTATTCAGTTCAATGGAAACAGAATTAAACACTTTTTTGAAATGACATTAATGACAATAGTAAGCACCCAATTTGAACTTGTTTAGTCCCAATTTGAATTTGTTTAGTCCCAATTTGAATTTGTTTAGTCCGAGTTTGAAATTGTTTAGTCCCAATTTGAAATTGGAAAGGTACAGATTCTATAATATATGGAAAGGAAAATTGATCCTTTTAAAAAGATGTGATCTACACAGGTTAGAGACTCATTATGTACTTGGGTAGGTTTGCTAATTTGTGATATGAAACCATATGAAGCTATTGTTTGTACATTATTATCATCGTTCCTTAAGATGTCTAGATTCATGTCGCCACATAATAATTCAATCTTTTCATCAACGTTTTGTAAATAGTTATCAATGTCTGTTAAAAGTAAGTAAATACAGGATATCCCAAATAGAGTGGCCTATTAAAAGTTTTCGGGGAAGGGAATATACAAAAATTCTGAAAATTAATACACTGCCCTAAGGGAAAAATCTTTCAGATTAAAATATTTTCACTTTTATATCACTTCCGGTTATACCGGAAGTCGCCGTTAACTTTCTTATTTCAAATGGAATGCTATACTTTTTATTACAAATTCTGATTCTGCATATTATTCTAAATAAAAAATGTTAAGGTTTCCCTATTCCTAAATGTAACCGATCTTGAGATATCTTCAAATTTATTTAAAAAAATTTATAGAGTAGTCACAATATGGAGTCGAAAGTCATTATGTTTAACTGCCCAAAACTCAATTTTCGTAAACGGAACACCCTGTATATTTTTATATCATGAGATACAGAATCAAATTCTACATTGATTGATATTAGCATTCCCTATACCTATATCTTTTACAATTAAATTTACAGATTCAATGTAAAAATCAGATATTTTGGCTAAGTGCTCCCTATGAATAGTGCAATGGGTGGCATCAGAGGCTTTGCTTCGAATAAGTATCTGTAATTTTCCATAACAGCCAGACATAGAACGAGCGCCATCAGTAGATACAGATATCAACACACTTGGTTCACTCCAAATTATTTTCGGATATAAAGTATCAAGGATCTTGAACAGGACTTTAGCCTTAACACCTGCAATGATACATTTATAAAGGAGAAGGTCTACAATGTTACTATAATATACAAACCGCACATAGCAATCAAGTAAGCGTTATTATTATCTGTGGCCTCATCCAGCTGCATTTCAAATTCCCTTTTATAAGCTATAAACGAACTTTTCAGACTTTGAGTAGGCCATGTTAGAATGACATTTTTGTTGGTATCTCCAAGTGAATAGGTTCCATTTTAATTTGAAAATTGACGCCAAGAAATATTGATGATTTTTACCATTTTGATTTACTATTAAAAAGTCACAAGTAATTATTTGTTAAGCAATATAGTCGATGGGACTGACGTTAAAGTGTCAGAAGTTTACATTTGTCACATTTTGGGTTCTATCAAAATATATGTAATATCGGGGCCTTAAAATTTCGCACGATTTTTTATCAAGTAGCCAGAATTTCTTTCTTTCTTCATGCGATCGTGGAGTATAAAAAGCAATATAGTCGATAGAACTGACGTTAAAGTGTCCGAAGTTTACGTTTGTCATATTTTGTGTTCGATGAAAATATATGTACTATCGGGGCCTTAAAATTTTGCACGATTTTTTATCAAGTAGCCAGAATTTCTCTAAATTATAGTTTTGTAGAACAGGCTTTTTCCACAGTTTTGATACTAAAGACATTTAACCAAAAGCCAGATTGTTTCGTTATATTTTAAGAATAGCAAGGTAGTGAAGTATTAGACTGAAATAACAGAATAAATGTAGCGACCAACCATCTTATAATTTTGTGATTGCAAAACCCTTTTCTCCTTCAGGAAGCACGTGATTTGGCACTGTGATGCTACAAAGTTTAGTTTTACATTTGAAAGCTGACGTTTAAAATGATTATTTTTGAAAAGCCGTTAAAGAAAGCTATATTTACAGTGGAAAATTGAATCGTGCGAAATTTTAAGGCCGCGATAGTACGTAACTTAACAAAAAAAAAGCATGTCCCTGTAGAGACTAAAAAGATCGTGAATGGATAATACACACTCTTGCCACTATTTGACGGCGTGCCCTCTTTATTTTCACTGTCACAACGCTTAATACTGGTTTAGTAAAAAGCGATCCATTTTCAAAAATACATATAAGAAATACTTCAAAAACTTCACTTCATTTAATCAAATTATCTAATCAATGCTAAAAGTTTCTCTAGGATGGAATCGAAAATGAATAAAATAACATTTGTAAGAAAATTTCTAGAATATGAACTTATTTTTAAAATAGAGGATATGCGGATAATATTTGCACTATTTGCAGTTTATTTTTAAGCAGATACTTTTTTCGTAATAATTAAAATTTGTTATTAAAAAGAACTTTGTTTCAAAAAAATTTTTAGACACAAATATCATCAGATTGAATTATATAAAAATAATAATATAAAAACTAACGTTTTGAATGCAATTAATATTGAATAGTAAAATTTAATAAAAACTTTATTAAACATTAACTTAAAGCAAAATTAATATTTGTCAGGATTCTGAAACCCCTAAATAATTATTTTTTCTTAAATTATTGTGTTGTATTGATCTGAGCCTCAGCACGCCTTAGAATTTCGAAAGTCTGTGCAGAGATGGCAGTGTAGGATTAACTCAAAGTTTTTTTTTGTATTTCAATGGCTGTGATAGGCAACCAACCATACTTAGAGCGTACTAAACGGCACGTGTGTCTATAAACGCGTGCCGCATTGCATTGTTTCGAGAACACAATTTAAACTTTACGTAATTTATTGCGCTTTTATCTGCATTTAAATATTTACAGTGAAATTTCGTTCAATGGATCAATTACGTGCAGATAATGCATGCTAATATTTACTGTTCATAAACCGTAATTTTATTTCTGATGTAACTTTAGAGAGTCAATATCCATAAAAAAATAAATGATATGTAAAATATGTTGAATTTATGATACTCTTATGACCACTATATAACCTACTACAAAGTAAATAAAGGTTATGAATCATTAAATTGCAATTAACATTAACATCAACTTAACGAACGACTTCCGAAACAATAAGTGAGCTGTTACGTTTTGTTTATTACTGTATAAAATTTAAGTAAATTTGACACTTCTAATAATTTCCAGTGATTTTATATTTACACGCCAATGAATATAAAAGTTTACTGTCCTAGTTTCAATAAACCATTCGAATAATTACATGTATATTAATTAATTGTATTTAATGAACTTCGTAGATTTGTTGTTTTTACAGTTTCTCAAAAATTGTATTATTTTAAAATGACCTGTACGTTCAAATAAAACCAAAAGCATTTTTAACTACAGTGTATAGAACGGTTAGAGATAAAGTCGTCAAGAATGCGAGTTTAACTTAGCCAATCATAGAAAATTTTATAGGGGATAATATTTACCCATTGTGTTTAAATTTTATTGCCCGGCTACCGGTTTTTATATTTCTGAACCCTTCGCGATCCCAACGTTTCGTCGGTAACTGGCTGTTAAATACTCACACAAAAAATACGTCCAATAAAAGCAGCACTTCCGAACGCTGCGGCTTGCGAATGTTTACAAATTAGATTATAAATATTCAAATGTCTGTGCCCTTAAGGAGACCCTACATGTAGACACCAGAATGCTGACTTTTCTCTGTAATGTGATTAGAATGGCAGAGAAGGGCCAGCATGCTGGCGTCCAGCATTCTGAGGTCTAGATGTAGGATCCCCTTTAGATGCAGAAGGGTGTGAGATTGGAAGTTTTTAAAAACATTTCTGAAAATAACTTTTTGCTTAATATAAAAAAGTAATCAGAAAGGAAGTTATAAATAACAATTTAATGGAAAATTAACTACATTGATATTTTAGGTTAAGTTACTGCTATTCCTTTTACTATTCTAATACTTTTATAATCTTGTCCATGGTTGTCTTGTATTTGGCTTTTTATTTCTTGTTTTCCTAGAAAATATGGTGTCATTTATTCTATTCACGTGACTTCTTCAATGGTTCAATAAGTTGAGGAATTTTCTTTCTTACAATTCTCTCGCTATTATTTACTTGCTTACTTTTTTTTATTACTATTGCGAATGTATTTCAGAGCATAAGGAATTATCACAAAATTTGTCAAGCTATAATAATGTATTTAGTTTTAAATTATTCAATTATTACCCGTACTACTGGCCACTGTCCGACTGCCAACAAATTATTCTAAAAATGTATAAGGTAAAAGAATTTTTTTTAAGAACAGGAAAAATTATCTGATTAAACAAAAAAACTCAAGGAAAGTTTTTGCAATTCAATATGAGATTTCTATAATACGCAGATTTTTTTAGAATGCGTGCATGAACGAGATGAGATGCAGGATTTTAAATGAATCGCAGTTCTTTGTTTGTTTGTGAACGTGACGTTTTACAAATTATAAATTAACTCTAAAAGAAGGATATATGTACAATTCTTCTGAATTCTGCCATTTACAGCACATCGAATCGGCTCATAAGTCATCCTTTCCTTCTTTCAACGACATTATGATTTCCTTCTTTTTTTCTCTTTTCTTTAATTTAAAGTTCACTTTCCATCAAATCCTTTTTTGACTTCGACTTCTACGTTTTTGACTCCGATCTTTTGATCGGTTGAGAAGTTTTCCGATTTTGTTTCTTCCCCTGAAAAAGAAAATATATTTTAATGTCTGACTCAGTTAGAAAATTAGTTAAATTTTCAGAAAAACGTTTTTCAACTTCCAACTACGTAAAAATAATTAACATGTAAATTTGACTATAAAAACTACCGATTCAGGTTCGAATGCAGACAACTGTTTCACAATCAGAGTTTTTTTTTGTATAAAATAATATGAAAAATATTGCTAGCATGGGATTCATAAGTTTAGATCGACTTGAGTTTTAAATAATTGCGATTTTGTTATTATTTGTTTTTACATTTTAAGGCGTAATTTTTAATATATCATTTTATTATACTAACTGTAAGTAAATAAAATAAAGAAAGCAATGTTATAATAGAAATTACAAATTTATACATATACAGTGCTCGCCAAAAAGTCGGCATCAAATGGGAAACATTTTTATTTCTGATTTTTCGAAAAAACTTTTTACGGCAATAATTTGTGCTTGTCTGAAAACCTATTTAGTCCCTATTAGATATACCGAGTGATTTTTACTTTGTTAGAAAATAGCATATATATTTCGAAACTGTCAAAATCCTAAAATTGTTACTTCTTGGAAATTAATCAAGATTCCAACGAGATTTTTTAATGTGTATTAGTTTTAGCTTTCTGAAGTATTTCAAGGCCGGATAGTAACGTTTTTTTCTTTAACTTCGGCAGAAAGTGAATTTTTCAATTTTTGAATTTTTCGCAAAATTTCACATATCAAAACTGAATTTTTAATTTCAAATAATTTTAGATGAAAGCTTCAAAGATTTATAATTGGAAAAGAAAATAGAGAAAGGTATTTATTGGTTTAGATATTTTATTATTTACCGAAAAGTAATATTTGTATATATTCGCAACGTTTTTGATGCAGTATGCTTTTGAGGAGAAATATTTTTAATGATAATTAACAGGTATTGGAATGTCTTCTAATGTTTTTTCTTATGTAGTTTATGAGACGGCTATGGATTGTTTTAGTGTCAGGTCAAGATATGGAAAAACTCTCCTCATTTAGGTCGTTGTAAAAGAACATTTAGGGGGTTTTTGTGACAGGAGTTTATTAATGGGAGTAGATTAGAGGTTTTAGAAGACATTCCAACACCTGTTAATTATCAATAAAAAATATTTCTTCTCAAAAGCATATTGCATCAAAAACGTTACGATTATGTACTATCATATCGGGGTCTTAACATTTCGCACGATTTTTTATCAAGTAGCCAAAATTTCTCTAAATTATAGTTTTGTAGAACAGGCTCTTTCTTCAATTTTGACACTAAAGACATTTAACCAAAAGTCAAATTATTTGGTTATATTTTAAGAACAGCAAGATAATAAAGTATTAGAACTGAAATAACAGAATAAAAGTAGCAACCAACCATTTTCTAATTTTGCGATTACAAAACCCTTCTCTCCTTCAGAAAGCACGTGATATGGCATTGTGTTGTTACAACTTTTTTCGCCTAGCATATGTGAAAGTAACTCATATTAACCCTAAAAATGTGACGGAAAGTAATGTTTATCTGCCCTAGGGCTGCTAAACTCATAACAACATTATAGTTCGTAACCTAGCAACACATTGACTTTCATTTGCGTGCTTTGACATTTCACAGAATTTTTCATTAAACGTCAGTTTTAAACAAAGTTTGAATTTGATTTAGGGCTAGGCGCAAAACAGTTGTATGTCACACATGCAGAAACGCATTAGCGGCCCTTAGCTATGAGCTGCCCTCGCTTCGCTTCGCTCGCTCGTGCAGCTCATAGCCGCGGGCTGCTAATGCTCACTTTCTGCCCTTGTGCTATAGCATTAAATTTGAAATCTGACGTTTAAAATGATTATTTTTGACATGCCGTAAAAGAAAGCCATATTTACAGCAGAAAATTAAATCGTGCGAAATTATAAGGCCGCGATAGTACAAATATTAATTTTCGGTAGGTAAAAAAGTAACTAAAGCAATAAATATCTTTTTCTCTATTTTTTTTCCAATTCTAAATCTTTGAAGTTTTCATCTAAAATGTTTTGAAATTTGAAATTAAGTTTTGATATGGAAGGTTCTTAGGGATTTGAATATTTATTCTAAACGAGCTAATACGTGCATACCGACTCATTTATCTGATGTTAATCATATTAATGACTATTTTATAGACTCCGTTTCGGGAAGGAATCCTGCTGATGATAATGTTGTTAGTTTCTATAGATCTAATCTGCATCCAAAGGTACCGGAAAAATTCAAATTCTCAACTGTTACTGAAAATGAGGTTAGTAAATTGTTATGTTCTATCACTACAAGTGCAAGTGGGCATAATGGTATTAACATTAGTATGATTAGTTACTGTTGTCCTATTATCGTTCCTTTTTTAACTTATATAATTAACTTCTCTATTCTAAACATGGTTTATCCTGAGGATTGGAAAATAGCTCATGTAATTCCTTTATCTAAGGTTTCTGATACTACAGATTTTAAAGATCTTAGACCTATAAGTTTGTTACCGACATTATCTAAGCTGCTTGAAAAGATTATGTGTAAACAAATTTCTTATAGCCAATTTTCTTAAAGATAGAAATCAGATAGTACAACTTGACCATAATTTTTCTAATGCACGTGCCATTAGTACTGGAGTTCCCCAAGGCTCGATATTAGGCCCATTACTATTTATTATCTATACCAGTAATTTAAATAATTGCGTTAAACATTGTTCTAGCTATTATTACGCAGATGACACTCAGTTATATTATTCCTTTAAACCTACAGATATTGAAGCAGCATCTCAAATTATTAACTCTGATCTTCTAAGCTTATTGCGAGTATCTACTCAACATTGCTTAATTTTAAATCCTAAAAAATCAGTAGTCATGCTCTTTGGAAAAACTTTACAACGTAAATTGCTAACTGAAAAACTTTGTATTAAAATAGACGATGAGCAATTGCCTTGTTCTGGTTCGGCTCGTAACTTAGGACTCATTATGGATGTAGATCTTCGATTCGGAAAGCATATTAGTAACTGTATTAAAAAAGCCTTTACTAATTTAAGATTAATTTATGCCAATAGATCACTTCTCAGTTCTGCTACCAAAACAATGTTGTGTGAATCCTTAGTACTCTCGCACTTTACATTTGCTGATACGGTTTATGGTCCATGTTTAGACTCTATAACCTGTAAGAGAATCCAAAGAGTCCAAAATTCTTGCATTCGTTTTATATACGGCCTAAAACGTAGGGAGCGTGTTTCTCTGTCAAGCTCTGTCTGTTTGAATTGAACTTATTTCTGATTAACTTCTAGTGTGTCCTCAGCGATTTTACTTTTTTCTTTCTGTACGTCTATACTCATTTGCATAATTGTTTCTTAATAGTTACCTATTTAGTTAGTATTCATTGTTACATAAGTTAAGTTAAGGTTAAGTGGAAGAACAGTTCAGCGCTGCTGCTACTGAACTTCGCCTTTTGATCATTGTTACCAGATTTTAATTACATTTTGTTGTTGTTAAATTGGGCCAATAAAGACAATTATTATTATTATATGTGAAATTTTGTTCAAAAATTGAAAAATTCAATTCTAGCCGAAGTTAAAGAAAAAAAAACGTTATTTTCTGGCCTTGACATTCTTCAGTAAGCCAAAACCAATACATAGTAAAAAAGTCTCGTTGAAATCTCTATTAATTTCCAAGAAATAACAATTTTAGGTTTTGGCTATTTCGAAAAATGCTATTTTCTAACTAAGTCAAAATCACTCGGTATATCTAATAGGGGCTAAATAGGTTTTCAGACAAGCACAAATTATTGCCGTAAAAAGTTTTTTCGAAAAATCAGAAACAAAAAATTTTCCCATTTGATGCCGACTTTTTGGCGAGCACTGTATAATATATAAACGAATGTTTAAAATAAGTACCACATATTTAGGATTTCATTTTTGTCTAAGAGGCAAGTAGACTGTAAAGTCAAGTATAATTTCAACACTATGTCCACTACAACGTTTTACCAAAACTATATGAGATAAAGGATTATGAAAATTTTTTAAACTGAATAAAATTTTTAACATAAATTCATCTAAATGTAACTATATAAGCTTCTCGATGTATTCTTGGCCTTGCCATGTATCTATACCTTTTCGCCAAAGTATCGTGAGGCACATTGCACATTTCATAAATTTTATTTTAATGAATTAATATTATCAGTTGTGTGTTACGATAATCTAAATTCGGTGATATCTTACTTTTAATAAAAGGCAGACTTATAATACTCCGGCAGAACGTTCATACGCTTACAGTGTTTATGACATAAGCAAAATCTCATTTTCACAAAAATGCCACTTTGGCAAATATCGAAATCACAAGAGAAGAGTCCTGCGTCATTATTCACCGAAGTTATAACCGACAAATATTTCACTATTATTTCTTTGTCAACGGTGAATAAGAAAAGGATGGAGTTATATTTCTATGTCTGATGATTCAACGCCAGAAAAGAAATTAAATTTTTAGACAAAAAACCTGAATTTAAAATTAAAATTTATTTAAATCTGTTATTAGCAGAGTGTGGAGACGTAAAGGTGACAATATAAATGTCGACATTTCGCTGTACGTTTTAAGTAATGATTAAGTCTTAACGGACATTTACGTTACGAATTTTTGCTGTTAGTGTCTAATAGATTGATAACAGTTGTTTATATTACCAGAATTAAAGTGGCCAGCGCAGGGTCCAGATCTCCCAGTGAACTTTTTTCTTTGGAACAACGTCGGGAGAAAGATGAGAGAGCTCTCGAAAATCCTTCTAGAGCGTTACAAAATATATTCATTCATAAGATTACCAAAACTTTACACAGCAATTTCTGTATAAACAATAAATTCAATTTGTAGAATCTTATTTTATGTTGTTATCAAACGATATGCGAAGTATATTTGAGAGTAAGTTGAATCCTGGAATGAGTGAGTTTACAGTATGATAATGCTTTACTTAGCTGAAAGGGTGAATTTTCATCCTTTTAGAGCAGTCTTTAGGAAAAAGTCAGGAATTACAAATATGAATAAAACATACATAAAACATATAAATAAAACTTAGAACATAACCTTATCTTGAACAAGTATGTAATAATTTTCGGGAAGCACAATTATTATTGTGATTTACTTATACAATACCCGTTTAACTCTAAACATTAGATTAGATGTGAGGGGAGACCAGAAACCAAATCAGGTGCATATTTAGAAGTGATGGTGTCCCAAGCCTGTAACTGCAGCTAGTAAATCGTTTTTATTTCAAGAAGCCTTTCGTTCTGCTTCAATCTTCATTAATGCCCAAGTCTGGTGAACATGTTCTACAGATCTGCATTGTCGCCATCCTTCAGGATATAACACATGAGCCGTTTGCAAGAGAGGACTATTCAAGATGTTACAGTATTTTACGCTGTCAACGGTAAGGTACCTTCAATAATACAAAAAAATGTTTCAATGCTTTCTCGCCAGTATCTGCAAGCAATTGCCATCAGGCTGGAAGCAGCTTTCGTCTGATATGAAAACGTTATCAAAGCTGTCATCTTGAAAGGCTTGAGACGAGGATTTTGCCTATACAAGCCCCGTCAAAGGTTCGGACACTACGATTTTAGTTATTTCTTGGGTAAAATGTATTGTAGCTATTGAAAACAAATTTATTTATTATTAAATAAGAAATGTCATCGAATATCTTTATCTTTACATAATTTTATTCTTCTCTGGACTGTTTGCAAAGCAATCTTTGGTATTCTTGTTATCCTGGCTATCCTTTGCTTAACATTGTCCATGTCATACATAGTTGGTAATAGGGTAAAATAGTTTCTAAAAACCAAAAATAATTACTCCAACGAGCTCCGTCAACTGTTGGTTCGGACATTACGGTTTTACTTATTTCTTGAGTAAAATTTATTATAGCTACTGAAACCAAATTTAGTTTCTTTTTTAATAATTTTTCTGTTGCAACGTATTTATATTGCTATGACATATAACCAATGGTTATTATCAGACTTTTGATGTGTCAATAGTTTATCTTTTAACTATTTCATTCGTCTTGTGGTTTACTTAGTAGCAATTTTTCTTTTTATAATTATCTTTTGTATGTAAATAAAGTGGGACTATGTAGAAAGAGCAGCAGTAGAGATAAATAAAAATGCTAGACTTATGTTCAAACTTTTTTATTTTATTCAAATTTTTAAATGTTTTATAAAAACAATGATGTTAATAACAATAGTATCGATAACGATTATTAATTCAAATATATTTCTTTTATTTTTATTTCAAATATCATATCTTTTTAAATAAATTTTATCTATTATTTTATTATTTATTATAAATTGTATAAATCAGTCAATCAATAATAAGTGTTAACTGTAATAAGCTAATCGCTCAATGATAAGTGTTTATTTGATGACTGTAATAAGTTATTCACTCAATGATACGTGTTCATATAATAAATGTAATAAGCTAATCGCTCAATGTTAATTACTTTTTGTGTGGAGGAAGTTAAATTGTCTAGAGTTAATCACTCCGTGATGGTTGTCAGATGAATGAGTATTTAAGTAATAAGCTAATCGCTCAATGATAAGTGTAATAACTGTAATAAGCTAATCGCTCAATGATAAGTGTAATAACTGTAATAAGCTAATCGCTCAATGATACGTGTTCATATAATAAATGTAATGAGCTAATCGCTCAATGTTAATTACTTTTTGTGAAGGAAGTTTGATTGTCTAGAGTTAATCACTCCGTGAGGGTTGTCAGATGAATGAGTATTTAAGTAATAAGCTAATCGCTCAATGATAAGTGTAATAACTGTAATAAGCTAATCGCTCAATGATAAGTGTAATAACTGTAATAAGCTAATCGCTCAATGATATGTGTTCATATAATAAATGTAATGAGCTAATCGCTCAATGTTAATTACTTTTTGTGGAGGAAGTTTGATTGTCTAGAGTTAATCACTCCGTGAGGGTTGTCAGATGAATGAGAGCGAACGTCAGTTCGAAGCGCTTTATATAGAATCCTCCCCACTACATCGGTGCTAATTTTTTATTTTTGAAAAGCCAACGATTTATTTTATTTTTCCTTTGATTTTTATTCTATAAATTTTCAGTGAATCTTTTGTCCGTTTGTTTCGTCAATCATAAAATAATTTTCTATTTAAGATTTCATAATAAAATATTTTAACTTTGCCTTTGATTTTCTTAAATTTGAATCTAAAAATAGGGGTTCGAGGCTAAATGACGTCACGAATCCTACCTAGTTCGAGATTATCCTGTCATCTTGTTATTTGTCACAACGACGTACATGTTTGTGTCAATGATTGTCAAATTATGTGGTTTTTTCATCATTTTGAACAATTTTCGGTAAGTTAAAACATTAGATTAAACTATTACTCAATATCAAACTTTAATTCTTTTAAACATAACAAATTATTAATTAATAAAACCTAATTTTATTGTCTCGTGTTTTTTTATTCTTAGATTTGTTCCGTTTGGCAATTTAACCAAAAACTTTCTCAATCGGCCGTTTCTATGCCTGAACTTCATATCATTTCCCTGCTTTTTATGAGTCGACATGACAGCTGTCACCGGAACATTATCCTGGACCTTCAACATCGGCACATCAAGACTACGTCCAGAAACGTTCTGCTGCGCATCTTGTTTCCTGTCTGCCAACTCCCTAGCCTGTTCCTCGAGCCAGTTACGGAAGCTTCTTATATTATTATCAACCCATGCTTCTTGTGTAGGTGAATTTAACAACAAAATTGAAGACTCTGGATCAGACACTGTAAGATATAATTTAATTAGTATAATTTTTAATATATACTTAAATTGCCCCTCTGTTTCTGTTTTAGTTTAAGTTTTTCATGTAATGTTTGTGTTGGAAGTAAGAAAAATGGTATTCTTAAGGAATTTCTGTATGGTTCAAAGAATACACATAAAATTAAGGTATGTTACATTTTATTTGTAAAATAAATATTTAGATCTTTGTTTTATTGTTTTAGGTGAAGAATTTGAAGAATCCGAAAACTGTGTGTCCTTGTGAACATGACAATATGTTGTATACTTTCAATAGCATGTTAATACATATTTTCATTTTATTAAGAACTTGGTCAGTTACGTGGCAGAAAGACAAAAAGTTAAAATGTCCGAACCTATAGTTGACGGGGTTCGTATAAAGTGACCAGTGCGTTCAAATTGTTCTCAACTATCTTACGCGGTCTCTCCCTAAAGTTGGTCTGCGCTTCGTTCCCGTTCAGTTTCTTATCCTCTTTCGAACTTCGTATATTACACTTTTTTCGAAGCTTAGTTTGCTCAGCCAGTTTCTTAATATTTCGAACACCTTCTGTGCAAATATTCCATTAATCTTTTTCCTAACAGTTGCCTCACCGTACAAAAACTACTAAGCCCCAGCTTATGATAATGTTTCACATACGCCGGCATCTCAGTTTAACAATCTTTAAAACATTTTTCCTTGAAACCTTTAATTGAATTGTATTTATACTCATCATTTCTTATAAGAACTGTAGTTATATGTATATGATATGAGAATGACAGTTGGAAAAGAGAGGTCCTACGTTTAGGAGAAATGAGAGTCTTATATCCACTTGACAAATTGTGAAATTCACCTGTGAACTTAATCTTGCTATACAAATACACAGGTTCGTAGATTTTAAAAATTTTATGATATGTAGGGGAGACCGGTGTCAATTGTAACAAAATTAAAATTTTTATTTTTCATGAGTTAATATTACTACTTTAAATTTTGATTTTACGTTCTCGAGGATCATGCCTCCTTAGTGGATAAGATTTAAAATTTTAAATTTACTATAATACAAAAATATAATAGTACAAGCCTTTTTAAGCATATTTGTACAAATGTTACAATTGCCACCCATCTGGTGTCAATAGTAACAGGACCGGTGTTCATTGTAACAGATATTTACAATGAAATAATAATATGATACATGCATATAGAACACATTCTTGAAAAAAAAACTTATTTTTAGGATGGATAATACAAAATATGAACAATAATGATCAATCAGAGTAATCTGAAGAGGAATCCTTAACTGCTACTTTCCGGACTGTTTGTGTTTTCTTGCCCTTATTTAGTGTTTCCTTTAAAATTTTACCTTGACCGAAACTAAGTTTTATTGGAAGCTTTTTCTTTAAATTTTGTTTTTCAATTAAAATCTTTTCTGGTGAGTCCGTGAGTATTGCAGTTTTTCGTTTCATTCTTCCTCCTTTTTTGGGTTTAGTGAAATCTGCCTTAGGTAATGGCTTGAGAAACTCAGGAGTAATTAATGTTGTTGAATTATTTGGAATCGGAAGTAATGGCGGCGAAAGAGTAGTGTGTCTGCCTGTCGATGATCCTGGTTGACTTTCCGATGGACTGGTGTGTCTGATTGTTAGTGGTTTTAGTTGACTTTGATTTACTTCTGATTGATTTAGAATTCCAGACATATGATTTTCAGTCGTTAGATCCTCGTTGTCTAGCGGTCTGTCAGTTACAGTTGATGGAGCAAAATCACAATCTCTAAAAATCTCTCGATTGAAGGGCCATATACCAGTGCAAGAAAATCCAGATAGAATATTATTTGATGTGGTGGCGAAAGGAAGCGATGCTTTTACAACTGAAGGTAAATCGTAAATAGTCATGCGTTTTCCTGGGTTGTTTTTCATCCACTGATCTGCAGCATTGTTAAAATACTTTTTAAAAGGACCGAATACTCCTCGATCCAGAGGTTGGAGTCTATGGGATGTGTGCGGGGAAAATGATAGTAAAGTAATGAAATGAGCTCTGCAATAGTCAATTAAGGAAATTGATACATGGAAAGAGTGATTGTCTAATAAAACAAGCACTTTATTAGTTTCGCTGGGTTTCGCATGTCTCACAAAATGTTTCATAAAATCAAGAAATTATTTTTCTTGCATCCATCCTGACTTATTTCCACTCCCTACACATCCTATGGGTCCATCTCTAATAAAATGATCCTTAAATCGTATACGAGGGAATACAAACATTGGTGGAACTGTATTACCTACTGCGTTAACAGCTACACATAAAGTAACAAGTGTTCCGCGTTCTTGAGATGTTATAGATCCCACTTGCTTTGTCTCCTTTTTAGCTATTACTTTGGTTGGCTTTTGAACCGTGGACACACCAGTCTCATCAATATTGTAAATGTTTTGTGGCTAAAAGCCAATCTTCACTTGCGTGTTCTGTTTCATTCCATTTTTGAGGATAGGTAAGCCCATTAGAATAAGCAAACTGAAACGCAGATCTTTTGTAGTGAGACCGAAATATAAATCCACAGTCTTCTCACAATATTTTACAAGTTGTCATTCTTGTTCAGCAGTAAATACTTTGTTATAAGGATTGTATCCTACCCTAGGCTGCAAATTGTTACGCAGGGAGTTCACGTAAGTTCAGTGGTTGTTATCTATCACCTTTCTTGCTGCTTCTTCATAAATTTCTTTGGGTATCAATCCCCTCTCGGTCTTTCTTGGTTTGGGTTTAACCATTTTTTATGAAACTAGAAATAAGGTGATTTTATTTAAAAAAGTCTGAAATAGTAACACGTTACAATCGACACTGTAGCATGTGTTACAATTGACATCCCATAACCTATAAAGATATCATTTCTTTTTTCGTATTTATTAGGTAATAAATAATTGCAATTCAGATGCACGGGCTGCACAAGGAATATATTCGAACTACATACCAAAATTTAGAACGCTCTCTGCTTCACTGTGTAAATGCGTTTTAATATATTTTAAAAATAGAGGCGCTGTTATCTGCTTTGTTACAATCGACACTTGTTACAATTGACACCGGTCTCCCCTACCTACACAAAGTCTGTAGTTGTATACGGTGATTAACCATCCAATATGTTTTAATTGATACATATACGTTTCTTTCGTATTTCCGAATGCCAATTACATTACCGTAAATAAGAAATTTTTGTATGTAATCTGCCTATCTACGGATGTTAATGATATTTTGGTAATCAATAGTTAAATTGTACGAGCACAAAAGCTTCAGATAATTGCTTCTTAATTTCAACCAAAAAGTGAAATTTCTTTGAATCTACATTTTTATGTATCTTATTATTTGGAACTTGTAATGGAAACTATTGTCTAATGTAATACCTAAATTTTTGCTTTGTTAACAACGGAAATTTATATCATTAATTTTTACATCAATTAAATTACATAAATTGTCACAGACAGAGTTATTACCAAATACTAGAACTTCACATTTTTCTGGATTAATTTTTAAATAAAGCTGTGAAGATAATTTGTATAAGGCATGAAGATCAGAATTAATTTGTGAATCTGCTTTCTATAAGTCTGTAAGCAATTTAAAAGAATAACATAATTGAGTATCATCACAAAAATACGAATTTCACAGTATCGAACATGATCAATGAAAGTATATGTATAAATAGAAAACAATACAGGTCCCAAAACAGAACTTTGTGGAATACCGTGTGTTAGTGAAAGATTACGTGATTCGATGTAATTTCGATTTCGTATATAATTGTGTAATAATAAGTGCACACTAGGATCCAGACCAATGAAATAAAGAATTGAAGATTAAATATTATGATCTACAGTATTTTGACAAACATATTCCACATCCGTATCTCCTAGTTTTAAACTTACGTTGTGCAGACTTTCAAGAAGTAGATGTGCTTAACCAAAATTAATTTCAAAAAGGAACTTATGTGAAATTAAATACAGTTGAATAGACTTTACAGTTACGTCTTAAGGTCGTTTTACACTTGTTAAATTTGATAACAATTTTGTCACAAGGTGAGAGAGATAAGTTACCACTGTGAATTCTGATTGAATGAATTCGAAGGTTGAATTCGCACTTCGTGACAAATTTTACATAAAAAATATCATAGTGTACTACGGCTTTTAGTCTGTCAAAAATTCCATCTATAATGCAAATAGTTTTTGTGGTAGGTACAGTCCGCTGAATTTAAAATTTCATCTCGGTATCGAACAATAATTTTCCATTCTCATTATCTTGTATTAGATAAATATAGTTCATTAATTTTCTATATTTTAACTGATACTTATTTCTTGCTAGTCGGAATGAAGTTATGCTTTTAATATTACAGCTTATCGTTTCTATGTGTACTTCGTTCTCTTTATTCTGCAGCGAGGCATTAAATATTTATAAGAAGCGAAATATAGTGCGAATTTTATGCAGTATAAGCGTGAATGATAAGTAAATGTTGCTTTCTTCGCAGTAATCGGATTCGTATATGTACGAAGAGTGCAATTAAAAATACGTGTTAAAAAGAAATTATAGAATTCTAATATTTATTTTAAAATTCATCTACATTTACTTGCTAACAGTTAGTCCAAACAAAATTGTTTATACAACGGCTGCTACTTTTGTTGTAATTTACACTGTGTGGGTTTGAAGGCACCGCGTTTCTGACGCTGGTTCTTGTTTGAAATAAATTTAACTAATTATCGATGAAACACTTGCGAGGAGGCCCCGTCAGGACTACGCCGCCGCTCACGTATATTTTGTGCACACAATGTTTTCGCTTTAAATAAGAAGCGGCGAGTTTACGTTTCAGATAAATGTTCTATAAAAGTAAATACAGTGTTTTGTTGAAGTGGCTATTTTGACGTTAAAGCGTTGCCCATATACCACCATCAAACTTCTTTATGACAACTGAGCCCTCTTCATCAGCAAAATTTTACGACCGTACTTCAATCTGCACTAAAGAAAGGGAATTTTTTGTGCTTGTCAGATGAAAAGTTTTATTTTGTTTGTTAACTTTGAACGTTAGCAAATAGTTAGCACGCCAGGTTAGGTTAATTCAATTTGAACATAAATTAAGTCAGGGCGATTACACAGAGAAAAAACAATAATATTTGTTAACACAATTATAGAATTTATATCTACAAATTGTTACTAAAATTAAGACACCTACAATAAATAGAAAATGTTTACAATTCATTGCAGAATTATGTTTGTAGTAAAATATTACTCGTTTTTAAGAAAATCATGTAACACAAATAGTAAATGTGTTACCATAAATTGTGTAAATTAATTTTATAGACAAAGTGTAAATATGTTATATAAGTTGTTGAATTTAAATACTATTTCGTATAGAAGACTTTTCCATTTATTCAGTAAAAATTGACAAATATATAGCACTATTTAACACAGAGTGTTTGGAAACGAATACAATAAAAGATAGAAAATTTTTACACAATTGTAGTATATTTTATTGATAATGTGTTTGCGAATTATACACTTTGTATTAAAAATCACTCAAATTGTGTTAATGGTTAAAACTGTGTGACAATTTTACAGTTAATAGTGTCATTCAGTAACGGGTGTCCCAACGATGTGTATTTCTTCTGTGGTGCCTATAAGAATAATAAGTAGACAAAAAAAGATTAAGAAATTTATACTAGACATCACGCGGCACATTTTAAAATTATTTTCAACTATACAGGGTGTTCCAGAAACTGTTGGTGCAAACAATGCGATTTTTTTTTAATGGAACACCATGTATATTCTTATAAATTTGGATGCCCCGCGGAGAGATGATTACAATGATATAAAGATATATTAATTTCCTTAATTCCTTAATTCCTTAAAAATTTACAAATTTTGAACTTATGTTGCGGGCTATGGAGATGACACAGACTTACGAAAATGTAACAAAATATTCTTAGGACTTTGGGCTTTTTGAAAATATGAAATAAGTTAAAATATCTTTTAGAATTATACAGGGCAAACAGTACTTGCGAAGCACTCAGTATCTCATTTTTTTTTAATGGAACGACCTATTTTTTATTTCAGAAATAGGTAGTTCTTAATCTTAGCTTTCTACTGATACCAGATTATATACCTAATTTCTAGCATTTTTTCATTAGAAACTTGTTTTTACTACTATTTGAACAATTTAGCCTTCCATTTATAATTTTTGTATAGTAAATGAGCAAAAAAGTAAATCCCAGAGTGTATTTATATCACACCTGAAGAAACACCCAGGTTACACATTTAACTTTTTACAATACTCACATTGATACGAGAAAAACAGGTAAATATGTGAAAAAAAAATTTTCATCGTAGTCAGCCATGATTTCATATTTGAGATCTTATAATAATTCTGAATAACTTTTTTAAATAATATTTCCGCGTATCTTGAAAAATAAAGGTACTTTACTCTTATGTCCACTTCAAATATTTTTATTTCCTCGGTATGTGACCAGTGAATTTTGATATCTGCATTTTGAGTTTGGGAAGTTCTAGGTACTTTCAAATTTATGGTTATAATTTATTTCCAAAAATAAAAGGTTAAAACCATAGATATTCTAATGGTAGTAAAAACAATATTTCTAGTTAAACAAATGTTAGAAATAAAGGTATATAACCTGATATCAGTAAAAAGCTAAGCTTAAATACTATCTATTTCTGGAATAAAAAATAGGTCATTCCATTTAAAAAAAATAAGATATTGAGTGCTTCGTAAGTACTGTTGGCCCTGTATAATGCTAAAAGATATTTTAACTCTTTTCATATTTTCATAAAGTCCAAAGTCTTAAGAATATTTTGTTATATTTTCGTAAGTCTGTGTCATCTCCATAGTCAGAAACATAAGTTCAAAATTTGTAAATTTTTAAGGAATTTTCGAAGAAAATTTTTTTTTTTTACGAAAATAACTGAGTGAAACCTATAATAATAATAATAATAATAATTTATTGGGCCACCTTGTAAGGTACAGATAAAACAAAGAAACATGTATACCCACAAGTTGGTTCAAGTCAGCTCGTTCATCTGCGGAGAATACCGTTCTTAAGTAAAAAATAATTTAAAACAGATAATTAGTAGGTGTAAATAGACCTTTGTCAGAAATATACATATATAACAAAAAGTAAGTTAACACAATTACAGAAAGAAGTCATCAACGGAGTAACAATTTCTCTGGAGTAAGATTGATTTAAGTTCTTTTTTGAATATATTAATATTTTGGGCCTTCGTTGTTTGTAATGGTAAAGCGTTGAAAAATTTGCAACCGTTAAATAATGCGTCTCTTTGATATAAAGAGGTACTGTGCAAATAAGGTCGAAGGTGAAGCTTAAATCGCGTAGGGTATATATGATTTACCTTATTTTGAGTAAAAAGATTATTATGTTTATATACAAAGCAACAGATTTCGTAAATATAAACCGACGGTAGTGTCAATATTTGTAAGTCTCTAAAGGCATTTCTACATGAATCACGACGCGTAAGACCAGCTATCGCACGAAGAGCATTTTTTTGTATTATGAACACTCTTTTCCATATATTTTTATATATATTTATATTGTTGAAATCAGCTCTCCACGGAATATCTAAATTTGTAAAAGTATACGGGGTGTTCTATTTAAAAAAATTCTCTCTCTATACACCACCATTTTTTGGAACAGCCTGTATAGTTAAAAATAATTTTGAAATGTGCCGCGTGATGTCTAGTATAACTTTCTCAATCTCTTTTTTTTTCTATTTGTTATTTCTATAGGCTCCACAGAAGAAATACACACCGTTGGGACACCCGGTACATATTGTCATGTTCACAAGGACACACAGTTTTCGGATTCTTCAAATAAGCAGAGAGTTACTTTCAATCTTCACATGCAAAGGAAATTCTTCACCTACAACAATAAAACAAAGATCTAAATATTTATTTTACAAATAAAATATAACATACCTTAATTTTATGTGTATTCTTTAAACCATGCAGAAGTTCCTTAAGAATACCAGTTTTCTTACTTCCAACACGAACATTAGACGAAAAACTTAAACTAAAACAGAAACACAGGGGCAATTTAAATATATATTAAAAATTATACTAATTAAATTATATCTTACAGTGTCCGATTCAAAGTCTTCAATTTTGTTATTGAATTCACCTACGCAAGAAGCATGGGTTGCTAATAATATAAGAAGCTTCTGTAACTGGCTCGAAGAACAGGCTAGGGAGTTGGCAGACAGGAAACAAGATGAGCAGCAGAACGTTTCTGGACGTAATCTTGATATGCCGGTGTTGAAGGTCCAGGAAAATGTTCCGGTGACAGCTGTCATGTCGACTCATAAAAAGCAGGGAGATGATATGAATTTCAGGCATAGAAACGGCCGATTGAGAAAGTTCGTAGTTAAATTGCCAAACGGAAAAAGCCACATAATTTGACAATCACTGACACGAACGTATACATCAGTATGACAAATAACAAGATGACAGGATAATCTCGAACTAGGTAGGATTCGTGACGTCAGTTAGCCTCGAACCCCTATTTTTAGATTCAAATTTAAGAAAATCAAAGGCAAAGTTAAAATATTTTATTATGAAATCTTAAATAGAAAATTATTTTATGATTGACGAAACAAACGGACAAAAGATTCACTGAAAATTTATGGAATAAAAATCAAAGGAAAAATAAAATAAATCATTGGCTTTTCAAAAATAAAAAACTAGCACCGACGTAGTGGGGACAAGCCTATATAAAGCGCTTCGAACTGACTGAGTGATTAACTCTTACCACCAAACTTCCTCCACACAAAAGTAATTAACATTGAGTGATTAACTCATTACATTTATTATATAATACACTTATCATTGAGCGATTAGCTTATTACTTAAATACTCATTTATCTGACATTTATCACAGAGTGATTAACTCTAGACAATTTAATTTTCTACATATAAAAAAAGGAATTAACATTGAATGATTAACTCAGCACATTTATTATATGAACACGTATCATTGAGCGATTAGCTTATTACAGTTAATACACTTATCATTGGGCGATTAGCTTATTACAGTTAATACACTTATCATTGGGCGATTAGCTTATTACAGTTAACATATACTATTGATTGACTGATTTAAATAACTTATAATAAATTAATTATCGTTATCGATATTATTGTTATTAACATCATTGTTTTTATAAAACATTTAAAAATTTTTGAATAAAATAAAAAAGTTTGAACATAAATCTAGCATTTTTATTTATCTCTACTGCTGCTCTTTCTACATAGTCCCACTTTATTTACATACAAAAGATAATTATAAAAAGAAAAATTGCTACTAAGTAAACCACAAGACTAATGAAAAAGTAAAAGATAAACTTTTGACACATCAAAAGTCTGATAATAACCAGTGGTTATACGTCATAGCAATATGTATCTCCAAGGAAGAAGATTCACAACTGAGTACTTGGAGCCGGTGATAACGACTTTTGACACTTCATCGGGCAATTAAAGATGTGGGTTCGACCTTGCCTTGTAAAGAAAGTCGCAGGCTGGAATAAGGCAGAATTTATTTTGACTAATTCTGAGTTGGGTCATCTATAAACGTTAAAAAGTAAGAAAAAGCAATACCTATTTAATTTAGAAACGTTCGTATTTATCTTCAAATAATTTCTGTAGCACTGTACTGAATTGACGTTCAGACGGTTTATTTTTCACAAATTCATTCCTTATAAATAAAACAGTCAAACACAGACAAGGCTTTTATAGTTTATTCTCAGAGACACCTAATCGTCATCCCCATTAAACGGCCAATAAGAAGATGCAAATAATAACGTGATTACACCCCACTTCAATACTAATCAACAAAATGTGTAAGATATTAACATATCCAACGTTAATTTTTTCTAACGAGATAATAATTTTCAAATTGTAGAAAACTTTTCATTGTGATCCTATTATAGTTTTACACAATGTGTAGAACTTTATAAAACAAAAAGTGAAAATAAAATCTTCGCAGTATGTTGTAGTAAATTTTTACATAAAGCCCGTTTTACATTTGTTAAATTTGATACCAATTTTTGTTACAAAGTGAGAGAGATAGGCTACCACAGTGAATTTTGATTGGTTGAATTGGCACTTCTCACTCACTTTGTAACAGATTTTAGATAGAAAATGTCATAATGTAAAACGGTCATTAGATGTAGAATTTTGTACAACAAAGTGTTGAAATCTTATCTTCACACTTACGAGAATTTATTGTAGTTTAAAAGTCTAATTAGTATGGAACCTTTTACTCCAAAAGCAATAATTTTGCTACAAACAAATGTAAACATTTTTAAGGAAGAGGTGGAAATATATAGTCGTCCCAGTTTGGTAGCAGTTTTATGGCGTTGCCAAATAAAGCGAAAGAGAGGCGACCGCAGTGCCGGTCTCTTTGAAGCTGTTTTTTATAGCAAGATCATAAAACCGATACAAAACTTGGACGACTATACCTGAATTAAAAAAAAAAAATTTCAACAGTTGTGTCAGTAATGTCTTCACCTCCATTTTACACAATACACATTTTACAATATTGTAACACAATATTGTGTAGTCATAGTAAATGAGAAAATTAAGTTTTCTTTTTGTTTCGATAAAAAAAACATTAAAAAAGGTACTGTTTTTTTTACTTAGCAACATTTTTCTTCTTAGCAACACTTTTCTTCTTAGCAACACTTTTCTTCTTAGCAACACTTTTCTTCTTAGCAAGAACATGAAGACATTTTTGCTATTTACTATTAGTCTTAACAAATTAGACTATTTAGTCTTAGCAAAAATGTCTTGCTTCATGTGTTTTTGAGACGATGTTACAGATTTGATAATGGTGGTTTACCGAAACATGTCATCTTTTGAATCGATCTTGAAATGATAGAAAAATAAGAAGATTTTGCACTTCGATGGCGTTCATAGTGACTTAAGGCAAATATATTTCCAAATTCTTCAAAGTCAACTTTTGGAAGAATGGTAAAATAATAAAAGCAAATTTATCGAATTTGTTGAATATTTATTAGTAACTATTAATGTTATTAGTAATTATTAATGTTAATGGTTGTCTCGTCTCTTCTTGTCTGGAACGGAAAGATTTTCCTTCAATTTTCCTTGCAATATCAAGTTTGTTTGATATGAAGTCCTCCAGGTAGCTTTCTATAATAGAGGACCGTCATCCATGACGTTTGGTGGTTGTAATATCAACACCTTTATTAGCCAACACAGTCTTGAAGGGCGTCTTATGCAATGGCCAGTGTAAGTTGCCGCGTTTGGAAGTTAATAAAGAAGCAACTTTTGTAGGTATTTCTGCAAATGTGTTGATTTCAATAGGCTGTGGAGTACATTTTTATTCACCTGTCGTAAAAGGAATCTGTTGTATGTCAACTTTTTTGGACGAAGAAAAATATATTTTCTACACATCTCCACAGTATACGAGTAGATAATCGATAATGATGAACCTACGTGAATTGTTGGTCTTGGTATTGGTATTAGGTATTGAAACAAGTACCTAATTATGACCCCGTATCTTGTACGTCATCGATGTTCAAATTCGTCAATTCGCAACATTTAAAGGCACCGGCGACGCCCATTTATTAATGGAAAGGCTTAGTTTTTTTAATGGGAATTTGAATTTTATGCCAAAGAAAGTGTTATTCATTCAAAACTGGCAACATAGTTCATAAATTATTCGGTCAACTTGAGTCAACAAAACACTTTTGAAAAAGGATAATATATCTTCGCCAATAAATTATTTTGATTAAAAAAATAAGTTCGTCAAAAAAAAAACAAACGTAAATGCAACTTTTTTCGTTAGTTTTCGCTCATATCTCGGAAAAGAACCTATAAAGGTACCACTTTTTTTAGTTTAACTGTAAAACTACATCGAAAATCCACAGAATAAATAAAAGATTCGATGTTCTATCCCTGTTACATTATGAGCAAGGACGGTATGTAAAGTACACTGCGCAACATTTAATAATCGAAAATATATGTATTTTTAAATAAAATGTTAGTCATTTTCGTTGCATTTTCTTTAATTACTGCCTTATCTTAGTGAGATTCACAATTCTCTCATGAAACCAAAAATTTTTCCTCAATCATTACGCCAAGTCACTTGGGCAGTGTATGTACTTTTCGTACCGCCAAGATCTAAAAACGTCAATTACATAGAAATAACGTTGCATCAGTTTTAAATGAAGAATTTTGTGCAATAGCCAACACGACAGTATTAGGACCCTTTGAATCACGAATTTTATTAAAATATTCTCAAATTTTCGAAGATTGTTCATACTCCTGATGATGGCAATTTGCCGAAACTAGTCGAGCTTTGTAAAAAGATGTATAGAATAAAATGACTTTAATTCTTTAAATATTTAATTGTATTAAAATTTAGTAACGCCAGTTTAAGGGGTTTTAACAGCAATCAAACGGAGAGCAAGAGATACTGTTATGTGATAGGAATGTAATGTATTAGAAATATTTTGTGTAATAGATTGTTCAAATATCGTAAATATTATTGCAAATAAATTGAATTGAATTACAAAAAAAAATATATATATTTATATATTAATGGGGTGTAGAAGATACGGTTCTCTTTTGGGATTGTATATACTCGTATGAGGTTATTTTAAAAAATTGCTCTTCCTCCTTATGACATAAACTCGTAAAGTAAGTTTTACATTTATTTTTCATAATACCTAGCAACAATATGATGTGTGAGTTACGAGTTACGACACCAAAAAGTGGAAAGCCGTGTACTGCGTCGTCGCGATCCCGTATTCATAGGGCGTTATGCGATATGACGAGCTCGTAACCGAGGTGTAAAACAGCAGTAAATATAAAGTTGCTTCTGGCAAATGCATTCTCATGCTAATTCCCTTTCGGATTATGCACGTATCGGCCTTATGTTTCTAAGCTCGTCCAGTGTTTATATGCGTATACATGTTGCAATCGAGCAACAATGCTCCCGGCTTGTCTTTAATCTCCACCGTTCTCTCACGAAAGTGATGGGACTCGTAAAAGCAAGCGCGGTGTTAAGTGAAGCAGTCGTTAAATAAATATAAACGAGATTAGAAAACGTGAAACAGTGCAGAAGTCATCAAAAACTGATTAGTTTCAGGCAACAATAAGGCTTAGAGGCGATGTGATCATATAAAAGCCAGCGGCGAATGAGATGGAAGTAATTCTTCATGTATTTCATCTTACATAGGGTTTAGTTGAATTAAATGTAATCTGTTTATGTGAATGAGTTTTTATATGTACCCGGCATTAATCAGATTGTTAATGAGTTTGATATTTATTTATATTTAGGGAGATTTATAAGGAAATCTCTTAGAGTAAGTAAATAATCAATGTTAATGAAGATTACTATATGGTTCACGTTATATTTGAAATATAGTTAATAGATTTTATTTTCTTCCTTCAATTATGAAGTTAATTTTATCAGAAAACTTCCTAAACTCGTGATAAGAAAAGGACAACAATGTATAAGCTCAGTAATAAAAACTGAAATGGATGTAAACATTTTCACCTATTCTATTTTTCTGTTATTGTTTTTTGCCTGGCTCTTGTGGGCGATTTTGCAATAGCAACGAGAAGCGAAAAGGAATTACAAAAGAATAGGAACTACTATTAACCGAAGAGGAGAGTAAGTATAAATGGTATGGACGAGGAAACGACAACTTGTGAATAATCACGGTCGAAAGAAAAGTGTATAGATTCGAGTAGATAAACCTAGGGGCAAGACTCACAAACATGAGGAGATCCAAGCAAGATTAATGATGGAAAACGAGTGTGTTTTTGCACTAAATAAAAACAGACCAAACAGTATCAAAATTGAGAGAGTGCAAAGAGCTGTGGAAAACAATCGGAAGGAAAAAGTTAGAGGCATTTGGGAGAGAAGAACAAACTATGAGTTACAAGTTGTTGCTTGAAAAGTCAAACATTATAGAAGTTATCAAAGCACAAAGACATCGATAGGCCATGCTATAAGAACGCTAGAAGGACGACTCCACAGAGTATTTAAGAAAAGGGGGCTGATTGGGGGGTCAAAGACGAAAAGGAAGACCAAGAACGAGATGGACGAAGAAGGTGGAAGAAGATATAAATGTTTAAACATCAATATAATTTGAAGAAAAAGTAAGGAGTTGAAATAAGTGGCTGGAAATCATAAATCAAGTCAAGGGCCAGGATTAGAGTTACTTCTGCAGACGAGGCCCCAAATAGGGTCGAAACAGCTGTACAGAGGATGCTCCAGGAATCCACTGCAATCAAAACCGACTTGCAGCAACTGCGGTTAACATTGGGCAGTTAAATCCTATGTCTTGAGTCGTCCTAAGAAAAAAAAATTGAATTGAAGAAGAAATGAATACAAAATATTTGTAGTGTTATTAAGAAAATTTTTTTACAAGATATTCAAATAATTTAAAGAATATGAACAATTATAGAATTAGAACTTCGAAATTACACCTTAATAACTAAGCTACTTAAACAGAAAAATATGTGTTAAATAATCAACGCCTACGTTGTATAAAAGTAAATAGCATAACATTACACCACCATTCGTTTGAGAGCCTTCAAACCTGTAAGCTTTTAAAAGTATTCATTGTATGGCAATAAGCTGTTATTAGCCAATAAATAAAACAATTCTGTAACACATTTCGCTAGTTAAATTGTGCTAAAACCAATGTTATTACTGCCATGAGACGATTTGAACTGCGACCACACAACAGAGGTAAATTTTTACTACACAATTCATAATCGTTCGTAATTTATTACCGTTTTATTATTGTTGTAAAATTTTAAGTTTCTTCTTGCGGTGTTTAAACGGATGAGGGGATACGAGCGACTATGTGCGGCCGCTACAGCACAAATTCGTTCGGGCACTTGAATGAAGATCGTAAAATTTATTTTCATAAATTAATTTAAATTTCGTGTAGGTACCTAACCTACCTACTTTAGGGGTAAGAAGTAAATAATTTCATTTTATGCGACTAATCCTACACTGCAATAAAGAAATAAATAAAAAAAATTGCCCTTACTATTCATTAAATGCTTTTCATTTTCCCACTGAATTTCTAAAAAAATTAAAATTAAGTTATTTACAATTGGTAATACATTTTGACATATTTTGACCAATCTAGTGCCAATGTGTGTCAGAAAAAGTATACAAAGATGATTTCTAAACTTTTACAACTTATCTTGATTAAGATTATGGGTTACCAGTTCCTCAAGTTCAATGCAAAATTAGAGAAAATTATTATATTGTTACTTACAAACCGCCAATTAGCTTTGACCTACTCACGCAATTGTTTCAGTGAGTTACATTATAACTCATATGGGAGTATATCATTACATAGTACATTTGAAGAAGGTATCACCTCAGAAGACACCTCATGTTTAAGTCCGCTAATGGCGAAATATCCACTAGAAAGCTTTATGCAAACGAAATTTAAGTGTTCACTTCAAGTATGAGTCCAGGAAATTGGCACTACTCACGCTGTTTACTATTTTGGAAATATGTATAAACACTGCGTTTATCTTGTGTTTTGTAATAACTTGTTTGTGTTTATATTACACTGTGATTGAAACTGGCTCAAAACATTGGATGCTAACCATCCACAATGTTCTAGTGTCCGCATGTTTCCCTTTAAGTTAGAATTTCCTAATGTTATTCTAATTTATTTTCAAGATTGCTCATCTAATCATCAAAACAGATAGATTGAACTACGTCCTGTTAATTCGACATCGACGAAAAGAAATTTCCCATTACACTTTCATGGGTACTTGAGGGATAAATGTGATAGTTGAGGGATAAATTTCTTCTCAGATACACTACACTTCGTGTCTAAGGCCTAATATGTAGTTCTAAGCGTTTGCTAGAAAATTCGAGAAGGAAAGGATCTCTATTGGAGATGGAAATAACAATTTTATTTTGACAGCACGCTTAAACGTTATGCTTTTTTTTTAAACAGCAGACTTTTTTAAGCTTACCCTTTTTTAAACGTTGAATAAAATGCTTTAGCGTTTATAAACGAATAGCGACGTGCATCACTGTTCGCTTTTTTAAATTAATTATCCTTATAAAAAGCACATTGCACGATTATCTTCAACTACACTGACCGAAAGAAGGATAATCAAATGAATTTACTTTCATATTTTTACAAGCTTAAGACTGCAAAATGTTGGTTGCGAGTCGTCAGGATCGCAATGGGGCCCCCGAGCATATTCTGTATAGCTATTTCGGCCATAATATAGAATATGCTCGGGGGCCCCATTGCGATCCTGACGACTCGCAACCAACATTTTGCATGTTTGCGATGACACGTTTTGTCCGCTTCGACTGCCATCTCATGTGTGTTAGCTTATGAGGCAGCGGTATTGTTGCTATTTGCTTTCACGACACGAATTATAAGTCGGAAAATAGTTGTTCTGCAGTGCAATTATTTCACATGTTTGCATTCACGCGCTAACCGTGCGTATAACTTGTTGGTCATCGGGGTTGCAGTGGAGTTCTCGAGCTACTGTTCTGCTGATGAGGCCCCAATTAGGGCCGAAATAGCTATACAGAAAATACAAATACATACAAATTTATACATCGGACAAGAACCAACTTTAAATACTAATAATAATCGTGTGCTTTTAGCACGGTCGAACAAGAAATCATTTTCAAACACTTTTTTTTAACGACAAAAGCGAGATCTGGGAGCTATTTCAATCAGTTATTATTTTGAAAGGGGTACATGTGAGTAGGGTAAACTTCCCTAACTTGTACCAGCGCCTGAATCGTACCTCCACAATTTCTCATAAGTCATAGGTAATGGTGATAAGCGCTTGTAGCAGCGAAAACTATGAATAATAGTGAACTACATGGTTTAATCTAGCCATGTTATTGTGTTAGGCACTCTAAGGAAAATTATCGAAAAAATAATTTTTTGGACTAGTTTCCAGTAAGACTTTTATGTCACTCATAATGATTTTGCATCAATTCTAGTAAAGATAAAGAATGAAGTAAGTTTTTGTGCAAAAGTACACCTCTCTGCAATACTATTTTTGGCAAATTTAAACTCACGGTGGTGTTTGCGCCTATTTAGTACCACTAGCTCACAATAGTTCTTTATCAATTCGCACTGAAATAGAAAACATATCTACGAGGTTTCAAATGCTTACATGTTCAAACAAACTATCCCAGAGAACTATGAACACCCAAATTCTAACAGAAAATTCATACAAAAAAAAATTGGAAGGTAATATTTTAGAGACATAATTAATTTGACGCCTTGAACGCGATGCGATGTTAAAAAATATAACGTTCCATTTAAAAAAGTTGAAAACAATAGAAAATCTCGTAAACCTGACAGTCATTTGTTTTTCTGATGTTGCCATAAAATCCAGCAGGAGAGGTCCTGAAAGTTTTCTAATTTAAGCTACCTCGTAAAAATTCAAATAAAAAAGTTAGCTATTGTAGCGGCTTCCTGTGAACACCCTGTATATGCTGGAGAATGAGATTCTTAAAAGAACTGATGAAATTGTGATGAAATTAAAGATTTAGGCATTACATTTGATTCTAAACTTACGTTTACCAAACACATCGAAAAGTAAGGGTTTGGGGACAAAAAATCCGCACATTTTATTTAAATAAATTTAATGAACTTGTAAAATATTTGAACAACGTAACTACCTAGGATTAATTTATTAGATTTTAGACAACAGAGTCTGCACCACATCGGCTGGCTTGGCGAATTTTTGTCTTCACACGCTTCATCATATTGGAGTACACCGTTATTGGTATCTGCCGCAACTTCTGCTTTATTCGAACATTTAATTCTTCCAGTGTAGAGGCTTCCCAGCCACCGGAATAAACTTCTCGTTTTAAATGTCTTCAGAACCTTTCAATAGGTCTAAGTTGAGGAACATTCGGAACATTTCTTGATTTTGTAACATAGTTAATTTGAAGCTCATCTTAAGTCGCTATAACGTTCCTGGCGTAATGAGCAGTCGCCATGTCTGGCCAGAATATAAAATGTCCATCTGAATGTTTCTCTTTTATAAATTTTCTTAACCGAGTTCTTACGCATTCTTTTTCGTAGATATCAGCATTAACGGAGTTTCCAGAAGGGCAAATATAAACAGATGAATGTCCTCTAGTCGAAATGGCAACCCAAACCAACAACTTTGAAACAAATTTTTTCTGCCTCTTGAAATATACTTCTTTTTCCACATCTGTGCCCTCCTTACAATAGTAGTAACGATTATTTGCAGTATCACTTCCATCCAAGGTAAAAAGAGATTCATCATCCATGATAACTTGCAGGCCATTAGAAGGCGAAAATTCGTTTTCGCTAAGTTTTCGGAATTTAGTTTGTTGTTCGTTTATTTGTTTCTCTGTATATTTTGGTGCAGTTTTTCTGGGTTTACGACGTACATTGCCTTCTTTAAAAATAGTACTCACATATTTCTTATCAATTCTGAATTTACGACCCAATTTCCTGAGGGTAACGCCAAGTTTACCATGCGCTGCATCAATTAGAGCTCGTCTTTTCTTCTTGGGCATCTTCTTTGCTGGTCTTCCAGAACCAGGCCTTCTTGTAGCCGTAATTCCTAAGTCATATCATACGTCGTTCTTTTAGAAATACCCATTGCGAAGAAATGGTTTACAGTGTAAGATTTTTTGAAGTGGCTGTGTTTCTTATAAAATTCAGCAATCAACGATCGGCGTTGGTTTTCATTTAATGTTTTCATAACAGGAATCTTAAGAGCAAACCAGTCACAAAATACAATAATGTGACTTTGACAGGTGACAAATAAAATACTAGTGAAGCGCATCTGTCTAGTCACAGCAAACTTGATATATCGCAAACTAAAGTTTGTGCGGATTTTTTGTCCCCAAACCCTTTTGTTAGTAAATCGTATCAGATGTTAGGATTTTTAATCAGGAATGCTGAAGATGCCATCTAGAATACGGTTCTATAATTTGGTCCCCATTTTATGCTATACGTAGCAATGATATTGAAAAAATATAAAAGCAGTTTCTACGATTCCTGAATGTTAAAAAGCATGGACCAGTTAAAACGTATGAAATACCTTATAACCTTTTACTTGAAGAATTTTGTGTAGTAACTTTAGCGCATAGACGTCAATTACTTTCTAACATATTTATATACAAATTTTTAAATAATTGTCTAGATTGTACTGCAATTTTAAGCAAACTACACATTCATGTATACTGGTGCTTCAAAGTATTCGGACGACCGGCGTGACAACCTGGCACTGTGGAAGTTTACCACAAGGATCAAATTCGAACTATTTTTTTGCTTTTCATTCGGATACTTTTAAGCACCAGTATACCTATGTATAATGTAAGACATAGACTTTTCTTTTAATTAAACACTCAAAAAACAACTTACGCCATGAATTCTCCTCTGTACAGTATATGCGATAATTTCAATAAATTGAGTTCTGTTGATATCTTCTTTGATAATAAGAGGAAATGTAGAAAATGTGTTTTAGAAAATCTGTCTGCCTATACGTAATTGTTTATCCTTATAATTTTTTGTAATGAATTTTGTTAATCTCATAGGTTGTCACTTACCTATTTACCATGTACTCATGTTGTGTATTGACGCACGTTTTTCTTATGTATATTTTTTTTCTAGCCTGTCATTGGCATTATGCTGTTGGTTACAATAAATAAATAAATAAATAAACAGCGTGCGTAATTGTATTGATGGTAGCAAACAGGAAATCCTATACTCACTTTGCTTCTGATTACCACTTTACCTTTGATTACTTTTATCATCATAAATTCTTAATCTTTTTTAGTTTTGCATTGTTTTTCTTATTCAGATATCGTTTATTTTCTTTGTGGTTTGCTAATATTTGCTTACCTAAATAGAACAAAGTTGACTAATATTTCGATGCCGATTAATCTTCCCGTCTTACGCCCTCTTTAGTTTTCTGATAGTCTGTTGTTTAAAATAGGTTTTCTAGGTTTTCAACACTTAAAACTCTGAATGAATAAATAATCTCTGGATAATAGAGTAATATAATAAGTGTGCAAACAGCCTCTTTAGTTTTCAATAATAAATTGATGCCAAGAAGTTTCTTCACTATAATGAGGTCATGAGGAATTAAATACAGAGCGTTCATAAAGAAGCGGCAATATTTCCCTAATTGACTATGCAATATTGATATGTAAACAAACACCTTATTTATTAATTATTTGTGTTACAATACACGATGTTAATCTATGAAGAAATGTGGTGTGAGGTTCATGCGCTTCCACCACACACCAATCGATCATCAGAAACAGCATTTGGGTCTTTTTCATCGAAGCAGCGTGGACGCAGCAAATTGCAAGTTAGAATTAAAAGTAATGTCGCCTCAATAAAATGTAAATGCGTCTTATCCATTCTGAACACCATAACAAGCTGGCGGTCAAGCAAACATCGACAAGAATTCGATGCGTGCCTGTCCACTTGTCTGCCTACTCGTTACAGGAGTCAGAGGTGATTAGATCGATTTTTTTTATTGGGGATACATTATTCCTTATTCTGACTGTACATTCAGGTAGGAGACACAGCCGGTCCTCAATACAGAAAGCACGGTCTACAACAACTTACAACAAGATGACGTGTAACCTATAACGTGTAATTTTCATAGCTTCTATCATACCAGCAATTTTCCTTCCCTTGCAACTTCCACAGTAAAACACCTCGATGTTTATTTTTGGGACTAGATTTCACTCATTAGAGGACATAAAGCTGACTGTAAAATAGTGGGTGACAAATACGGATAATTCTTTTTGCCAAACTGGATTTGAGCGATGGGTTTAAAGATGGGCCAGATGTTTAGAAAAGGAAGGTGATTGTGTTGAAAAATAGTGTTTCGTAGCTGAAGGTTTGAATAAATGTTGTACAAGTTTTCTTTTAGTTGCTACTTCATTTAAGGAAATCGTAGACCAGCAGGTATTAATTACGGTACAAGCCTCTTAATACGACTCAGGTAGAAATAATTTCATTCCATTTTTGTGTTTTAATCGTTTATTATTTATGTGTTAAAACAAAATGAATATTTTTTTCAAAAAACTCGAAATCTGTTTTTTACAAGTCTTTTATTTAGCAATCAGAATTATTATTCTATAGGCTAAAAGCTAAACTGTTGGCTTGGGTCGTGACCTGATGAAGTGTCCTATGAGGTCAGTTGACCAATTTCGTCTCAACCTTTTGTGAGCTGGTGGTTCTAATAGTAGATGTAACAGGACGTTAATCAAAGAATTAATTAATGTAATGCATTCACAGACATACATTTTCTTTGTACTGTCTACTCTAATCTGATTTTTATTTGCTCACCGCTTATATTCTTTCCAATTGAATTTTCTCTCCATATTGCTGTGGTTTTGAGCATATATCTTTTAGAAATAAATGAAATCTCAGAGCCTAGTAATTTTATTATTACAATATTACAATTATTATTATAATATTTATTAATGGGTAAGTAAAAATCAACTATCTTAGTAACACATTTATTAAAACGCAATAATACCAATAATAGCAATAATTAAACAGCAAACGTCAAAATTAGTATCAACATAACCAAAAATTTTCATCAGATGAAACATGTACATAAGTTACAATATAATTTGCAACGGTGAATTGAAATCAGTAGATCTCAACCTCAAATTCATCGTAACAAACAGGTAAATAGTTTTCAGAGACCGCTAAAGCAAAATGCGTTGATCCGAGTCCCTCGAAAATTCTGAAAATTGTTGAATGATTGTGAAATAGGTATGTTGTAAAATTGTTGAAATGTGATGGGGAAATTTAACTTTGCAGTGGCAAGAACGTTATGTAATTATTCCGTTTCGTAATTGCCATTAGCAAATTTATTGTTGAACCAATCAGAAAAACAGTTTCTATCTGTATTCAACAAAGTTACATACAAGTATGAAATCAAGACATGTCAAAAATTAACAACCATTAAAATAATATTATAAAACAGTTTACCATTCTTGTAGAGATGCTAACACAAACACTGCCCAAGGAGGACTTAAAATCTAATGAAATTTTGCACACTTATATAGGGAAACAATCCAACAAAAACTTGCCCCAAAAGAAAATCTAACCTTAAAATTCAAAATTAAAATCAAAAATTCTAAAAAACTAAACTCAAAAACTTGCTTCTATATAAACCAAAAGTATATAAATCAATTTATCTTTTTGTAGGCCAACCAATTAACCCGAGACGGAGAGCCTCAACTTTAAGCATTTTCACCTTCGTCCCATCAGGAAGGTGTAACAGATATCGGCGCTTGTTCCCGCGGTGATTCTTTAGTAAGTCACGAGGAAGCTTTTTAATGGCTTCCTCAAATGCAGGAACAGGCGTTTCAGGATCCGGAGACCCAACCTCCCTGACCGAGACGTTTGTAACTTCAGAAATCGAAATTACAGGCCTTGAAGGTGCAAATGTGAAATCTGGCATGGTCTCTGTATCGGAGTCATCTCCAAAAAGCTCTCGAAACTTGGTCTTCAACCAACTGGTCGTCGTAGGAGAGTCAATGTTCAAGAGACCATCTTTGAGGTTAGGTAAACTTTACATTTAACAAAATAGAAATATTAATAAAAGAAAAATCTTAGTGAAAACTCAATTTTCAAAATTCTAGGGGACCCTTTTATACAAATATAAAGGAAAAATGGCACCAAAAGCCAAAAGAAATAATCATTTTAAAAAATAAAACAAATTCAACGTGCGTATCCTTTTTCTTTTATGTTTTATTTATCCTAGAAAGGAATAACACAGCACATACATATGTAATTGTGTTCGTGGATATGGGAATTGCTAAGTTGTTTAGACATTGTTCTTTTCTGAGGGTGAAGTTGATTTGCACGGATTTTGATTCGTTGATTTGTCCAGGTTTCTGCTTTGTTTAAGTGAGTTTGTAAACAACTTGAAGCTTCAAGTGGATCTACATTGGACGCTAGTATAATAGTATCGTCAATGGTGGTGTTCATTGTCGTTAGAAAGTCTGCAGAGTGAAGAACATAGGGTAAAGGACCGATGGTGCTGCCTTGAAGAACTCCAGATTTAATGGCGAAGTTTTCGGATATGCTGTTATTCACTCTAATTCTATATTTGGGCCACTGAACCGACGGAGTGATCACGCGTTACCCTCGTGGCAAGGACACGGAAAGATGTATTTACACTGGCCAGAGTTGGCCCGCGGGGCGAAGGTTGCCCACCGTTAGTCTAGTGTAAGTCGGGTTCACAGAAACGACAATCACGTGTACGTCACGCAATTTTATTGCTCCGTGCGTTAGTGGCAGGGGTATAACTTCTCTCTCAACTCAAGTAAGTTAGAAGATGGCAGTAGGTTATAGGGAGAAATTGTTTAATTTTGTATATCAAGTCAGAATGTCACACCTTATCGAAGGCTTGGCTGATGTCGAGGAATACTGATGTGCTATATTTTTTGTTGATTTCATGGCTGATTCGGTGTGTTTGTTGAACACTTGGATGGTTTTCTTGAAATCCAAACTGATGTTGCGGTATCCATTCTTCAGCAAGAGGGTCAATATTAATTCTTTATAAAAGAAATCGTTTGAAAATTGTGGACAATAAGCTTATGGGACGATTTGAAGAAGTTTTGGTCAAATCCTTTCAAGGTTTGGGTATTCACATTATTTCGGCAGTTTTCATGTGTTCAGGCGTACATAAATAGGTAAGCAGTACAATTCCTTTTTGTGGGAGTTCTTTTAGCATTTTTGGTTTTATTTGGTCGGGTCCTGCAGCTTTCTAAAGGTTGAGACGGTTGATTTCATTTTTTATTTTGAATTAGCAGTTTTGATCGCTGGTGTGTTTTGTAGGGTATCAGTCAGATCTCTTTCAATTCCGTCATCCGCAATATTGTCATTTGGAGTAGAAACTTTCTCAAGAATTTCAGCAAATATTGTTGCTTTATTTTCATCGCGCACTTCTTCATTACATATGTATAGGAGGTACATGTTTTTTCTTATTGTTGATCGGCTTCCAGATTGAGTTGTCGAATCTATTGAGTTCTGTGACAAAAATCTTGCGCTTCTTTTAGTTTTAACTTTAAGCGGTTAATTGCACGATTTAGCGCATTTTTATCTGATAGGGCTTGGGTCCTGTGCCTTAGCTCTCTCGTTTTTTTATTGCTAAGAGCCTTTCTATTTCCAGTGGTATATTGTATGTTTGTTTTTGACCAGTTGTTTGAGGTGTGGCATGCTGTGCTGCTTGAATTTACAAGAATATCAGTTAGCTTTCTAAATGCTGCATCGATTTCATCATGATTCTTGAGACTTACATGTACTTATATCGATCTCTTCTTCAATTTTATTCTAGAGCTTATACAATCTGTGTTTTTGTTATGTAGTCTTGGAGTTTCTTTTTTTGTGAGTAATGATATCGCTAATTGTTGATATTGGTAAATGGACTGAAGACAAGTCACAGCTTGGAACAATATCCATATACTCAGAGGAATTCCACTAGTGTTGAAAAAATCTATGAGCTGGTATTTAGTTTGGATCCGTTGGTCAATACGTTAGAGTGCCGGTTGTCAAAAGAAAGTAGTTCATTTCTTTTAAGGTCTTAGACAATTCTCTACCTCAGCCGAGAGCCTCATATATTGGGCTTGGCAGTCCCCGCCTGCAACGAATTTTGGTCCTAATAATCATTCGGAAAGCATTAAATTATTTCAATTATTAGAAGTTTAAAATAAAAAAAAGAAACAAGCAGATAAACAATAAGCTACGTAATTCGTCTTTTATTTTTAAACGAATGAAACCTGTAAAAGTGAATTATATAAAATACATATTTCCTTTTTAATTTCATAATTTTAACGTAATGAAGAGAAAATTTATAATTTGAAAGTACAGTCGCTTACCGTAAGCTTACAGAACATCGTATTCATCTGCTTCAAAACTATGGACGTCAAATGCATCCAAATCATATTACTTAAAAGCGAATCTGGGATGTCGTAAATTATTTTTTTGCCGGAAACCACAAATAAAATGTCCGCGATCAGTTTTTCTGTAAAGATTATGTCGTGAATTATGATTGCGACTGTACATACATTCTTGCGTCGTTAATTTACAACGTCGAAAGAGAAAATTGATATTGTAAAAAGGATGAGGTAATTTACCAAAGAGGAAATTTTTACTAATTCAAAATGCAAACCGGTACTGTTTGCCCGGGTGGGGTGTGTTCATTATTGACAAACTTTTGTTTAACTAACGGCTAGACCTGAATAGTCGCAACGTCAATAAAGTCCACAGGTGTAAAATTTGTGATTTTATTATTTAGTCGTAACTACGTTATTATGGTTATTAGATTAGTTTTACTACGTATTTAATAGTTACGTAAAATTTTTAATTTAAATGCACACGCCCGACACATTCAGTAAAAAAAAACCGAAATTAGACCGTAACGCGGCAACCGCGCATTGCGTTAAAAAAGGAAAGCGTTTATTTTTCCTCCACTCCCCCGAAATGAAAAAAAAAGGAAAAACAAAAGCGAACCTATTGGAAGCTGCGTTAAAACGAATAAATCCGGTTATGGATCAATAAACCTTACTTATACGCCATTAAAACTTTTAAATTACGGTATAAAATAAGATAAACTTGCGATTTGCATTTATATACGTTTTTGTTTTCAAACTTCGGCCGTAAAATATTTTAATAAGACGATAATGCGTTATTCGGGATTTATATTTTCCGTAAATTTTTTAATTAAAATTTATTTTACGCCCCAGTTTAAAAGAAAAGATTATTGTTTCACTTTGGATGGATAATAAAACTGGCTGTTCAAGGATTCTTTTTTTTTGTTATTTTTAGCTTAGCCGAGTGGAAGTCGTATAAGCTCTTTCAATTTCCCACTTTACGACAGGCGTCCCCTGCAATGTCGTTTGCGTTTCAGATATCGTCTTTCCTGTTTTCTTTGCTAGATGCGATGCGATTTCGAAATGTTAAGACTGTGACTGTACACCATACGCGGAGCACATTCATTTCGCTCAGAACCGGGCCTGAGTAAATAAAATTATTCATTTTATGTTCAATCGACTTTTTGTCTGGAGTTTAGTGTCAACATCTGAAAATATTACTCTTATTACGATGTTATATTACAGAACAGATTTAAACGAAAAATGAGAAAGAAATATAAGCAGGAATTTTTTTTTAATAGGTAAATGTAAAATGAAAGAAATACCGATTTCGTCAGGGCTAAAATGAGAATAAATATCAATGTTTGAAATTTTTAGGTATGCTGATTAGTCTATAAGCTATCCAAAAATTATTTTCCCCGTAAAACATACTGTTTTCATACAAGGCATGAAAATAAATCATAGGCAAGGAAATATTTATACGAATATTAGAGATGCAGCGAATATCCGATAACCATCCGGTATCTGGCCTCATTTATGCTAACCGGCCGGATACCGGATACTGTCTACTGATATCCGGTCACGCCGAATATTTAACGTGAGGTATGATAATGGAAAAATGGTTCAATAACAAATCAGAAGTTCTACTTCAATCTTTTATTATTAAATAAAATTTATACAATACAATACTTTATCGAGCTTCGTGTCCACAAGGTGAAATAAGCTAAGTCAAATTAACACTTAAACTAAAGAAACTTAAACTAAGGAATTAAGTAATTAAGTAAATTAGTTAGTAGAATAACTTACATTACACATTAAAAGTAAAATTTTATTCAACTTACTATAAATCTATAAATTCTTTGATATTGTAAAAACAACTGTCAACAATAAAACATTTTAACTTATGTTTGAACATTCGAAAAGATTTAATTTCTTTTATAGCCGGCGGGAGTTTATCAAAGAATGTTAAGCAAGAATAAATAGGTGACTTTTCATAGAATGTGGTAGTATGTTCAGGGACAAAAAGGTTATTTCTAAATCGAGTGTTATACTCATGGTAGTTACTATGTTTCAAAAAGTTTCCTAAATTTTCGAAAGTATATAAGCAACATTTGTATATGTATATAGAGTAAAAAGTCATAATTTTTTCGTTAATAAAAATTTGCCTACAGCTATCTCTACTGTTGATTTGAAAAATAAGTCTCAGTATTCTTTTTTGTGCTATAAATACACGAAAGGCGGTTTTACAATTACCCCAACATACAATATTGTAAGACATGTGACTATAAGCCAAACTGTAATATACTTGTAACATTCTTGTCCATGGTTCGCTTAAGCTTTAGGAGGGCGTAATAGGCACTGTTGAGTTTCCTGACCACACGCTCGCCCTGATCTGACCACTTTAGACGTTCATCTAAGGTGATTCCTAGGAACTGTATACTATTTGAAAATGATAGATTGATTACCGGCTTCTTGTTGTTGAAAAATTGTACAATTACGTTTTTGCTGGAATTTAGTATCACTTTATTCCTGTTACACCAGTTTTCAACGTCAGATGTTATTCGATCTATTGCCTTGTGAAGTTCCTCGGAAGAATCTCCAGATATAACGAAGGACGTATCATCGGCAAAATTGATTAGGAAACCATCTCTTACGTGTTGTCGCAGGTCGTTGATGAATAAAAGAAAAAGCAAGGGGCCAATTGTAGATCCTTGAGCCACACCTAGTCTGATGTTATGTGTACTTGATTTTGTACTTGATTTAACACCCTTCACGTCCACGTAGAAAGTTCTGTTTTCTAAAAACGAGACGATTACATCTAATGAGTTGCCTATAGTATAAAGTTTGTTTTTCAAGATGTCACTATTTATGGTGTCAAATGCGCGCGAAAAGTCAAAAAACACACCCGCGACGACCCGGTTAGAATCAATGTTTTTGCGAATCTCCTCGATAAAACTAACACTTGCTGTTTCTGTAGATCTAGATGGTCTGAATCCATAGTTTAACTTAATAGGGTTTCGATCCAAAAATTAGTACGTTCTTTAGTTTATCGAGCTTCCGTTAATATTTATTAGCTTCATCAGAGCACTACAAAATATTGGTTACAATATTAAATTCCGGTATCTGGTTATCCGGCGAAAGCACTATCCGCTGCAGCTCTAATTTATTTATTTTGAAGAAATGGTTTTGCGATGTTAGTTATGATCTGAATCAAAATGCACTCTAAATAAGAAAAGGTAAAAGATAGAATGAAATATGTCTAACAGTAAATAATAAGTTTAATAATAAATATCTAAGATCTCTATGGAACGGAAGACGGGAGATTAATAATGATTATTAAATAAAAGAAACAGAAAAGAGGAAAAAAGGAAGACTAAATATGAAGAAGCTATAAAGACGTATAAAAAGATAGAATGGAAAGCGGTACTAAGATGAAAAAATAGGAAAAAGAAAAAGTTACCCCAAACTCCTATTTTAATCAAACTCGGGATTAATATTTGAAGCCTTTTCCTAAAAGTACAAGAATCAATAAGTCGTTAATGATTCTTTTTGCGTAAGTCATTAGAGATTAAAATTGAATGGACTTTCATTCGTCTTAGTTTCATGGAAGTAGGTTGAACTGATAAAAAAGTTTCCTGCACATTGAACAAAATCTTCCTGCGTAATACGAGCCCATCGTCAGTGAAGTTCGTATCCCTTCGAATGAATTTCTAATTTATATACAGATTACGGAAATTTGTAAACATCATAATAGAAAGACGACAGCAAAATAGCTCAAGGAGACTTGCCAGAAGCAGTTTATCTTTGGTTAGGCCTAAGTTGAAGGAATGTTTGTCAAAACAGTGTAAAACGTTATTTGTAATTTTCCCTACAGGCAAGGAATTTGCCAGAAATATGCAAAACTGAATGGTAGGCTCGTACCATTGGCTCAGGCAGTCTTGTATATTTCTGACAAACCAATTGCTTTTAAAGAAAACTACAATATAACATTTACCAATGCTCAGACAAATTCCTTCAACCTGAACCTGACCAAAGATAATAATCGGCTTCTGACAAGTCTCCTTGAGAGCTATATTGTGGTCGTCTTCTGATTACGATCTTTGCTATTGACCTTCGCAAATTTCCGTAATCGTTTTATACATAAATTAAAAATTCATTCGAATGGGTACGAACGATGGGCTCGTATACACTACAATAACTGTCTCTATCAATGGGTTTTCACGTGAGATGCAATATGAATTTACGAGTAAAATTAAAAACTTGCCTTTTTTGAGGGGCCTTACACAAAAGGCGTAAAGCGGGTTCATTCTAAATTGGAGCATTGAATGTGTCGGACCTTAGGCTCTGCTCCCACGAGGTTTTGTTCTGAACTGCTTGCAACTGGAAGAAGAGGCAAGTCTTTTTGTCATCAGAATTCACAAGAGATTGCAATGATTTTTAGTTTAGTTTTTTTTGCTGCTATCTGTTGCCATCTGGCGTAAAAATCTTGTCAAAAAAAATGGTATAAAATGACAAGTTGTACTTTTTGAAAGAAATTCTTTATTCAGAAAACTTTTTTGTCAATTTATTATTTATCACAAACATGTACATATATGTATATTCTTTTTTAATTACGTAATAGTATTTATTAATCTCCCGTATCAATTTATTGTTGTTATATTTTGTATTTCTTAGATTTATAATTTTGTTCCTACTTACTATAGTAACCTTAGTACTTTACTATAGTAACCTATAGTACCTTTCATATTATTACATTTACATATTTTTCAATTGTATAAATATTGAAGATATTTAATGTGATTTATATGAAACGTATTTGATTCAACAGACCTCTGTAAATAGAAAATAATTATTTCCGCACACTCAATCTACACATATATGTTTAATCCAAGAGCAAATAGAAATAAATATCCCCAAATAACTCACAGTCTAGCGTCTGGCAATTTAGTGAATTTAGAAAGGGATGAACTCAGAGCTGTGGTTTATTGCTTCCTTCAGCGGCTGTTGCTCCACCCCCGGTTGGCCCATCATCATTAGAGTGCGCTCCGATGGTTTGACGACCCACCCTGAAAAAGCGATCGCTTCAGCTAAAAGCAGCAAATCCAACAAAGATTTCAGTCCGTGGCTTAACAAAGGGAAAGAGATAAAAGTGGTATTCGTAAATTCAAGAATTTATCATCCGATTTTATAGAAGATAATAAAATCCTCTTGGTGGCAAAATTAAAAATAAAATGATAACCAAATTCTGCTTAGAGTCGCGCTATCCCTTTATAAAATTCATTTATTATTTAAAAAAATTAAATAAAGAGAGTATCACAAAATTTGTAAATATATATGTAGGTATCACTTGTCGGACAATTGTAAATTCAGTTTAAAAGTCGAATTTTGTGATAATAAAAATAAATATATACATACTCATAAAAACTATTTTCGATTTCTTTTTTCCTACTCGCCTGGACAAATATTGTCGTACTACTGAAAAATCGTGGGTGAGTTGTTTTCTCACGTAAATACGAACGAGATCAACAAAAACCAGTAGTTATAATATACGGCCGCAGAAATAAATATTATGAGCACTTAAATACTTTGTGGCTGTTAAAAGACTGAAAACAACTATGTGCTTCTAGTTATGTACAGGTATACACATAAAACGGGCAGTAACTACTTTAATGGGGTTTTTTTCAATCTGCTTGCCGGACTACGATGTAAGGATGGACGGTAAAAATTTTGCATGCTGCCTGGAGGGGGGCGAGCGATTCATCTCGGCTGAAAATTTCCGAAGCAATAAAATATTGTTTGTAGGTAAACTTGGTCATACTTTCAATAGTAATAATAATAAAACAGAAAGAGGTAATAAAGTTTTCATTGTATGCGGATAATTGGAAGTTAAGTAGGCAGTTAAGAGCATTTTATGAATATTAAGTTACATGGTTTTGTGTAAGTCCATTAGTATGTAGCGAGTTAAATTAATGCTTCTGAATTAACGTTTGGTATTCTAACATTCTAATAAAGGACCAATTTAGCATACCTACTGCAAAAATTATTTAACGAATTTTTTAAAAATTTGATTCTTGTTTTGGAAACTCAGCATTTAAGAAATTAAGATTAAGTATTCATTCAGTTTATATTATTTGGATGTGAGTTATTGATCTTATTCCTATTAAGACGAAAATGAAGGAAATGTCAAATATACTTTTCCTTGCTTTAAGAGAGACAAAAGCGCATATTCGAAGATGGTGAAACATTTGAAGGCAATTAAAATAAGTCCAAATAACACTCTATAAGTATGTATACAGCACATAGATAAAAAAATTAAAATGACAATTACCTTGCTTAGGTTGAAAATGATTTTAATTTAATATACAGTGTCTACGGGTTTTCTGCACTAGCCGAGTGACATGATTTCGATGTATTTTTCATTGTTTTTTTTGTTTTAAGTATTTCCTTCATTAAAAAATTGAAACCGTAATTAAATTTGCCTTATACATTGGGTACACGTTTCTTACTATGAAAATTTTCATTAGTTTTAACTATGAAATTAAATTATTCAACGTAATCCCCACCCACTCCTATTCACGTTTCTTAACGTTTCAGTTAATATTTCACTAATTTTATCGTATCACAAACTCTTCGGAAGTGAAAAACTCTTCGAAAGTATATAAATATATAAAAAAGGTATATATATATAAAAAAGGTATAAACCTTGTTTATATTTTTTCACTTCCGAAGAAGCGGTCAAACGATAGCGAAACGTAAAGTGTTTGTGCGCCATTTAGTGTCCGTTTAAAAGAGTTTGTGATACAATTTTCATAGGACAAGAACCAGCTTTAACTAATCTTATCGTTTGTAGTTTTCTTAAATTTCTAAATTTATGCCAAAGTGCACTTTTTGCCCAAAAGTAATAGTTCGTAAGCATTAAGTTTGGTCAATTGGTCTAAAACGTCCGATCCAAGAAAATGAATATAAAGCCAATCTTTAATTAGGTACATTTCTAGAATGTGTAGATCATCCATCCTATTGAAAATAAATGATTGCCAAAATCACATCCGCCATTGATGGTACAACAAAATGTTGCAACATTTGCAAATAATTGAATTGATTCAAATTTTCTTCAAAATAATAGGGGTCAATAATTTTGTCTGCCAAAATCCCATGCCACAAATTTATTTTCTCAGACCTTGAATTATTTGTTTTAATTCTAATATTTTTATTTTCTTCTGACCAACACCTGCAATTTTGAGATGATACTGTCCCATTTGTAGAAAAGAAAAGCTGTATTAGCTTCATCCGAAGCTAATATTTTATGACAGAGAAGTTTATTGTCCATAAAATTTTTTCCAACCCACAAAAATTTAATCTAAATGCATTATCTATCTTAAGTATCCAAAATATAAAGAAATTTAGGTTTTTAGAAACGTATTTTATTTTCTTTAAAGTTGGTTCTTGTCCGATGAAAATTGTATCACAAAATCTTTAAACTGGACACTAAATAGCGCACAAAACACTTAACGTTTCGCCGTCGTTCGACAGCTTCGTCAGAAGTGAAAAATATAAACATCTTGTCAAAATAATCAAGGTTGTCAACGGAAACTGAAAAAGTAACTTGATTTTTTTAATCTAAAAATAATTTTTAAACGTAAAAAATATTTTATTTTAATAAATTTTAAATAATTCACAGATCTGTATTCTATTTAAGGAATCGAGAAAACTACAGAATGTATCGTTTAAATTTGCAAAATCAGCAAATTTCAGTTTGTTAATAGAATTCGACGACATTTTTATTTAAACGTGTAAAATAAAAATGTCGTCGAATTCTATTAACAAAGGCACTGATTTTGCAAATTTAAACGATACATTTTGTAGTTTTCTCGATTCCTTAAATAGAATATATGTAGATCTGTCAGTTTTTCTAACATTTATTAAAATAAAATATTTATTATGTTTAAAATTATTTTTAGATTAAAAAAAAATCAAGTTACTTTTTCAGTTTCCGTTGACAATCTTGTTTATTTTGACAACATGTTTATATTTTTCACTTCTGACGAAGCTGTCGAACGACGGCGAAACGTTGTTTTGTGCGCTATTTAGTGTCCGGTTTAAAGATTTTGTGATATATTTTATTTTCCTTGTCAATTTTTTGTTACAAACTTTTGCTAACATCAAGTTCTGCAGCTCTTTTACGCAAAGACAATTTTGGATTCTACTGACCTCATAGCCAGCAGAGTTACCGTATTACTCTCATTGTTTCCTTCTTTCTAGCTGCAGAACCAGTTTCGTCAAATTTTTGGATTGTTTTTTAACGTATTAATTGTTGAAAAGTTTTAGTCGCGAATCCTGCGATCACTTTTTGACCTAACATTGTATTAAACTTGCAACAAAATTTTTAAAACTTGTATTTATTATTGTAACATGAATGAATATTTTACAATAAATTTATCATTGGTCGTTTGGAAGTAGTGTAGCCGATTCCGTAACATTTTACTAATTGTAAATAAATCCGCTGCTGCAACGTGAGCATAGCTTTAACTAAGGGACAAATTCTGAAACACCACTCATACTCAACTCACACTCAAACTTGACGTTTCGCATTATTTGAAATTCAGAAATGTTTTTATCTTTACTCGTATAATCAAGTTTATGGTCAGCAGGTATGGGTATTTTGATTATTTATCAGTGATTTACGATCGAAAGTCAAGAGATGATTAAAATTTCAAATAAACCACAAACTGTCAATTTGAATGTGACTTGAGGATGAGTTAAGGAATAAGTTCAATTAATCAGTTTGACAATTCCGGCTAATGCGATGATACTGAATGTAATTTGAACAAAATTTTGAAAGTAAATAGAGACCGCTTTACACATATACAATGCAATGCAATGAAAATTGCTCACAAAAAATTATATTTGGAGACGGCTTTGTGTTTAAGCAATTTCTGAGTATTTGCAGTGTCTTTATTGGTCCAAAATAACATATACATCATCAGCAATACAATATACTATGGATAGAAGAAAGTTCAATAGAAGCATGCACTGTTCTTCCACTTAACCTTGATACTATTATTATAAGAAGAATACATCAAAATTTGAAAATTAATGGTGCAAATGAAAAGGAAATATTTGGCAAACAAAAAATCATTATACAGTAGTATAATAAGGCAAACAAGCGTTCAACCTGTTTCAAGTGTAAAACATGGCAAAACTTCCTTTTGAAATTAATATATTTAATAATTGTAGATCATGTGCTAGTGTATTATATGTTTACAGATGCAACGCTGAATTGAAAAGATTTCTCAAAGAGTGCAGTTTTGTGTGAAGGTGTAGTTATTACATGTTTAAGACGAATATTAATATTGTGAGCATCTGTTCTAAAGCGTATTTTATTGCAGAAGTAAGCTGGGGTTTATCTTGAATAAGTTTAACAAAGCGAAGATCTACATCCATAATGAGTCCTAAATTGCAAAACCAAACTAACAATATCATAGTTAATAAGCTGAGATGCTACTTCAATATTCGTAGCTTTAAATGAATAATACAATTGAGTATAACCTGCGTAATGATGGCCGATGCAATATTTCAAGCATTTACTTAAATTACTCGTGTAGATCGTAAACAGATGCGGGCCTAAAATTGAACTTTGAGGAACGCCAGAATTAACTGCACGTGCGTTAGAGACGTTATGGTTAAAATTGATTGGTAGGGTAAACTTGCCTAATTCGTACCACTTAAGAACACATGTCTATAACTTTACGAAATTTGAAGAAAAATAAACCGCAATAGCAAAAGTAAACTTTCTCTTAACAGAAGTCAATAATTTTACAAGCAAACAAAAATGAAAAATTACAAATTCTTAACAAATATTTAGTAGTTTTTCGAAACCATGAAAAAAGTACGATTTAAGATCAATGTTCCAAAATCGTTTTGCGAACCTTTTTGCTTATTTTTTACTTTTTTTTCTCTTGTTGTCTTTATTGGCTGTCTTTTTTTAACGCTGTTTTTCCTTTTGAGAGTCTCATTTGGTATTAAATTCTTAGGTGTGCTTTTCTTCCTTACTTTAGTCAACTTTTCATCTAAATTGTTTTGTATGAATTTTCTGTTAGAATTTGAGTGTCCATAGTTCTCTGGGATAGTTTATTTGAACATGTAAGCATTTGAAACCTCGGAGATATGTTTTTTATTTCAGTGTGAATTGATAAAGAACTATTGCGAGCTATGGTACGAAATAGGCTCATACGCCACCGTGAGTTTAAATTTGCCAAGAAAAATTTTAATAACTAACCGCCGGTAAACGGAATCAAAAATAACATTGCAGATAGCTGTACTTTCGCAGAAAAACTTGTTTCATTCTTTATCTTCACTAGAATTGATGCAACATCGTTATGAGTGACGTAATAGTCTTACTGAAAACTAGTCAAAAACTTATTTTCTCAATAATTTTCCATAGAGTGCCTACCACAATAACATGGCTAGGTTAAACCATGTAGTTCACTGTTATACACTGTTAAATCCTATTTAGTATAGAGAAGTTCATGAGTAATAAAAGGTATTATATACCGCAGAGGTAAACTGTATCAAGTCCACAAAATGAATTTTACAGGAGAGGCAATTAAAGGTGTCTTGAAATATATGAAACAATACTACTTTTGAATGGGCAATATACCTACTATTTTAACGGTTTAATGCTATGACGTGGGACACTTTATCTCTGGGTAGAATATCATATTTTAAGTTACATGGTACTAAAAAGTGAAAATAAAAAAAATGACTTGGTACAGTTTTACCTCTGAGGTACAGTATGTGGGCAACAATAACTGATCATATTAATTCCATCATGATCTTTTGCATTTTTAGTGATAGAGCAAAGCAATATACTAACTTCAGTTTCTGTAACAATTGAGAATTGAAGATATTCCCGTACGTTTTCATTTACTGAGATTAATTCTCAGTTATTGTTCACAGACATTTACTGAGCATGCCTCAAGACAAATTGCGTCATGTAAACTGACATTAAGAATGTTTTCTAAATTTAAAGCCAGAAACGAGGTATCTCGCGAATTTTTCTATTAGTTTTGTAGGTTTTGATGCAAACAAAAACTTTTATAAGGAATACGTTTTTCTTTCTTAAAACGTAAAATAAAAGATTTTCCTCTTTTGCAGAAAATCCGTGGACACAGTGTATATTGTTACGTTCGAGTTGCCGAAGATTCAATTCTGGCCTGGTGACGCCATCTACCTTCTCGATTACTCCAGGACCGGTGCGCTATTTAAATCAGTGATTATTCCGAAAGCGATATATGTGCATCTAGCGATTAGTAAAACGTTTAAGTTATAGAAGTGTAATTTATTAGATAACTGATGCAGCTCGTCATTCTTGTGCTTTTTAAGTGTAAAGCGATTGTAATTTGTGAACCCTAAATTCGTAACAATAGCAAAATAGTTTACTTGTTAAACATATTACTGAAAATAGTTTTGTGCAATACAAATTACTATGTTATATTAAATTTTGGCGGGACTATAACTAAAGACATACAAAAAAGGCAAATAGTAATGACAATGTAATGACCACAATATTATACGCTACTGGAGAAATAAAAGTTTGTTTAGCATACCTGAAAATTTTTAAAATTTTTTGATTAAATGCAAATTAAATAAAAAAAAAAAAAGGATACTGTAATAATCCTCTTTTATCGTAGTTTTATAGGGAAGATAATCTGTGGGCAAAATTCCTTTGAAATCCTGAAAAATCGTAGTCATCACTATGCCAGTCGATCGTTAAACTTTAAATTTCTTTGATGTTGGAGAATGGGCGTTCTTCCTTTGCATTGATTTTTATTTATTCTAAGGGTCAAAGGGATGGATTCACGTTTCGACCCCTGTGACAATTTTCTCAATTCAGTTCTTTTCTTGTCTTTCAAGGAAGCCAAAAGTTGCTGTGAAAACCATTCTGGAATTTATTTCACAGATTACATTAATTAATGAAACTTTCAAGTGTAATTGCTTATTAAAAAAAACATACAACTTTACGAACCTGTAATTAATTATTTTACAGAGAAGAGCAATTTTTATAATATAATGGATGATGTTTGACAATAAAACAAACCATACACTGGTTAGAAAGAAAATGTAGCATGCAGGAGATTTGTTGGTGGTGACTATTAAATCAAATTATGAGCAAGGAAGGACAAGTCATCGATTACATAATTGTAGTGGTTCTGTCAATATCTACTAACTTACGTAATTAATAAACGGTCGTCTTCATGAACAGTATACACTCCTGAACAATCTGGGAATGCTGGAAATAAAATTATTGATTTCGTTCTTGCTGATTTTCTTCCATGCAACCACCAACACCTACAACTTTTTTTTGGGTTGGCTAGTCGTCTTATTTTTGATCAAGTATATCCCAAATGTTCTCACGGGGCAAAAGTAAGTACATTTGGGTGTCAAAACTAAGCCAACATGATCAAATTCGCTTGTATATGGTAGCAGAAGACATTTTACGTTTTACAGTTGTTATAATAAATTCCTGCCCAATAATTGGGCAATTATTGTTCTGAATGTTTGATGACAATCTAAAAGCAAGTTGACCTCACGATTTCTGGCTATACTCTACCCTCATTAGATCAAACTTACCAACATCTCGTAGCTATGGTGTTATACCAGTTTAATCGTATTCTAATTTCTCAAAATGATAAACCACCTTCTTTCATATCCAAAATTTGACGTCTGCTAATTATATTCCAGGCATTATTCTTAGTACTATAAAACACACAAATCACTACACAAACTACACTATTTACTTAGGGCAGATCTTTCCATCTGCCTGTTAAAGTTATTCGACGAATTACTGAATGGTTGATTGATTTTTACGAATTCTTTCCATGGTAATTATTCGTCTAATAACTATTAGCCAGTTCATTAAGAGATGAGAAGATCGGTCCCATAATTAAGAAAACGATAGCAGTTATCACTTTGGATCTATCAATTATAACCAACTAAGAAACTAATCACATGCTTCCATAGACGTAAACTGTGTTTACTAGTTTTTCTATCACAAGTTAATTTAACCTTCAGTTTATTGCCATATAGCCGCATCCAGACGGCATGGCCAACGTTAGCTAGCGTTGGCTATTGGGGGGTTTGCCATGTCGTGTGGACGAAATACACATAGCCAATGAATGCCAACCAATCGCCAATGTTGGCATTGGAATGCATTCGCTATGAGGGCGGTTTTTTCGACACACATGAAAGAGTTTGGCTTTCACATGCCATTACGTTTGTTTTTACGTCCAGACGATTTGAACAGTTTGCACACGATATTTCTAGGATATTATTTACTTTTGTGTATTGTGCGCGTTGAGTTGTACTAACTTGGTGGCAAAGTGGATCTTCTCCTTTCGGTTTACTGTTTTTTTTGACCAGAAAAATGTCGTCATCAGTGATCGAATGGAATAGTTAATTTCGGAATTCCTCAGTCTTTATGAAAAATACCCAGTTATTTGGGATGCGAAACAACTACACAAGCACTTGCAACAACCGTATCATATTCTTCGTTCTCCATATATTTTTAATTGAACAAATGTTGGTAACTACTCGCTACACATTGGCTTTTTTATCTTTGAAGTTTGACAAGCAAATCCAATCATGTGGACATGAAATGTGCAAATGGTAAACTTGCCCAACGTTGGTTATAAATTTTGTTGCCAATGCATTCACCAACGTTGACTGACGTTGGCCATATCGTCTGGATGCGACTTAAGAACAACTGCTGTCGTAATTGTTATTATGGGAATAAACCGATAGCCAGTGATTAACTAGTGATTGAAAAACCGGTTATTTAATTGATTATTTATAAAAAAAAATATACTAATAAAAATAAATAAAGGAGCATTAATATTAAAAAAGTCAAATTTAATTTAAAAGCAATATACAGCGAACAACGAGAAGGGCAGACAAAATATGACTAAAACGTAATACCATTTGAACAAAGCTACGAGGCTTTGTAGTTCAGTCAACTCGTTCGAAGAAATACCAAAACCAATCCTTACGATTCTCTGTAAGAATTCCGATTGGTCGAAGAAATAAAATCCGAAAAAATATTGTCTAATAAACGTCACCGGCTCAGGAAAGCATCAGATAACATAATAAGGCAGGTAAAATATGTGTTTATCATAATATGTGTGTACTGGACGCTGATAAAATCTTAAATTTATGTGTAGTCTTACTTAGAATTCCCGATAGGATTAATTTATATTCAAGATATCCCGGCCTTAGCGAGGAGACAAATAAACGGTATATTACGTGCACGAAGGCGGATTGGACAGGTAGTTATATCAGGTGATAGTTTTATACTCTGACATCTCGCTTTCTGAACAAGTGACTGGAACATAAATTACTAAATCTATGTTAACTCATTTGCATATTGGTATGGCGTTCTGTAACTGGCCCGAGAGATACTAAATATATGCTGCAAGTACATTCATGGAGAAATATATTGTTTAAGGGGGAGACATCTAAAAGACGTGGGAATTTATGTATTGAGTCACATTCTTTCATTTTGAAGAAACCAATTTTTTCTAAATTTTAATAAAATTAAAAAAATGTTCAAAAGGCTCTTTCAACGATTACATTAGAATATTAGGGTCTCAAGAAACTCTACAGTAGTACTTAAAAACTATATTATATTAGACTAGCGGCCGGTCTTTCTATCTCTAAATAAATTGACTGATAGTTATTAGACGAATAACTTTAATGGGCAGGTTAAAGACCGGCTCTTAGTTAGATACGAGTACCTATATTTATTTTTTATTTGCAAATAACGCGTAACATATGGCTTTTTCAAGTTACAGAAATATAGTTTTAGCATAGGAATGAAAAGATGCCTGCTAAAATTCATAAAATTATATGTATAGTATAATGCTTAATAACGTTGCAAAATAAGCACGACAGAATAATTAAAAAGAGACACTGCAGTGGGTGCTAAAGGAAAGGCAACGTTTATTTTAGGCCCTGATGCAACGATATAACGATATCGATATAACGACACCGATCACGAAATAATAATGGAAAGATGCATCTGTATTTCATGGACCCTGTAGAAGGTAAAGAGAAAGAAGATCACAAGTAAAAAAGAAACAATATTAAGGGATTTACAAGTATTAAATAAAAATACAAATACATTATACAGCGTGTCTTAAAAATAATTACATTTAGTAACTTTTGAAATTTATTTGTATTTACTATTGCATTATCTATTGATTAATTGTCAAATTAAAAAGTAAATTATTCACTCCAAAAAGTTTTAATTGCAAAGTGCAAAATGCAAAAGTGCATCGTATTCTAACTCGGACGAATGTCTCTACAAGTACTGTTCACAGCATTTTGAAAATGAGATTGCACATGCATTCATATGAAGTGTCTGCTGTACATGAAATTCGACCAATGGGCCTTGCTAGTCGAATACATCTTTGCAACTCTTTTCAAGAAAATTTAAACAACTTGATTTAAGTAAAACGACTGTACTTCCTAATTTTGTTTGTATTTTAGATAACTAGATAGTATTTAGATGCTATCTAAAATACAAACAAAGTTGGGAAGTACAGTCGTTTTACTTAAAATTCATTACCTAATACTGGACCAAAGATGAATCAAAACTTGATTTAAGTTTTTTTTTAGCGACGCGGTATGGTTTCACTGAAGCGGATATGTAAATAAACAAAATTACAGGAGGAGGTCTCTCAACTATCCATATAATCATATTGAGGCTCCTTTACATCCTATTAAAGTTGGAGTACGGTTAGCTGTGTCGTCACATTGTAGAATCATAGGACGTATACGTTTCTATCACACCATAAACAGTCAACGTTATCGAGAACAGCCGTTAGTGCCCTCTTTGAATCAACGTCAACCCGATGGATTGAATTGGGTTTACTTCCAGCAATATAGCAGACGGGATGCTGTGATATTTTGGTCTTGAAACAAAAAACTGTGGATGGCATCCGAAGTGACCATCGTTCAAGGTCAACCCCCTTCTAAGGGGGTCGTTTCTTGTGCTGAAAAAGTAAATCTTTAGTCCTTGTATCTGGAGAAGTGTCGACAAATAGGTAATTTTACCAGAGGTAATGTCCAATGCAACAGAAGATCGACTATCAACTTTTGGTAAGATGATGTCGTTGACGACACTCTACTCTTCATATAGGCAAAAAATACGATACACAAAATTCGATACTTCTCTTCAAATACAAGAACTAAAGCGTTATTTCTTCAGCACAAGAAACAACGTTGAACGATGGTCACTTTAGACGGACACATGCCATCCACAATTTTTTTCAAGGCCAAAGTGTCACAGTATCCCGCTTGCTACAATACTCGCAATACAATGAGAGAAAATTTAGACTATCTCGATCAGTGTCTCGATGAATTTAATGGAGGTTAGCTTCAGCGGGATGCAGTTACTACGCGTGCAGTTTCTTTTCCCAATCGAGTAGGATTTGGGCAGCGAATTCACCCGACCTTAGCCCAATAGATTACTCCATCTTAAAAATGAGGTCTACAAAAAAGGATTTATAACTTATGCCCGCTTTACACGGTCATATTTTTGTATCAAATTTATTACGAAGTGAGTGAGAAGTGCCAATTCAACCAATCAACATTCCCAGTGGTAGCTTATCTCTCTCACTTCGTAATAAATTTGATACAAAAATATGACCGTCTAAAACAGGCATTAGGGGAGCTAATGGAGTACAATTAAATGCAATAATATAACACCCGCATGGTTGCAGCACATTTTCGACAATATGAAACGTGGAGATCGTCGAGTGGCATTACGTATTCAGCAAAATGGTGGACACTTCGAACACTTGTTAAAGTAGTCAAGTAGTAATTGGCCCTTTGTAAAGACTAAATTTGGCATTGAAGGTTTTTTTTTTAACAATTAAGGTCGCGACATTTTGCGGTCGATTTTTGACTGACTTGCAATAAATTTCTAGCATAGGGGAGACCGGGTATGGTTGTCTCACGGGTTGGTTGTTACACCTAGTATTTCCTAGTAACTAACTACTGATATTCGCTGTGGCTATAACTAGTGATTGTCTACAATAATTGTAAATAATTACTAGTTATAGCCACAGCCAATATCAGTAGTTAGTTATTGAGAAATACTATAGATGTGACAACCAACCAATGAGACAACCATACTCGGTCTCCTCTACCCTTTTAGTTTTATGGAAAAGGTAAACGATTAATCATTTTAAGTAATGGTTGCCTTACTTCCTACAATTATTAGGTACTGTTGAATAATGCGTTAAAAGACATGTGTCTTACTTTGAAAGTAAACGAATGTATTCTAAAAAGAAAAATGAAGTACATAAAAATGTAACATTGCGAAAAAGATGCTTCATGTCAATCAAAAATGTCATGGAAATATTCTTTAACAAAAAGGAGCGCTGACTATTCTTTCAGAGAATAGTTAACTCTTTCATGGTTCATAGCCTGTCAAACAAAACAACAAATTTCGAATATCATCCTCCCATGCATCCAAACTAGGAATAATGTGGACGTGCTTTGGCTCAGAACTCAAAGGAAAGAAGGTAATTCCTAGAGAGTAGTTAATAATTTAACGCAATTTTGAATGATAGAGATGAAATAAATAACGATGCAGATGAATGATAATTTTGCATCACATCATTAAGAAGATGCGGTCTACAAAAAAAAAAATTGAATATCTGTAATTAATCTACCTAATTTTGAATCACATTTTCATTTTTATTTCTCAACAGTGAAAAAGAATTTGAAGTTTCTTAACCTATTCGTTTTATTATTTAAACGATACGGTTCCTGAATATCTATCTACAAATTGAATTATTTTCACACCATTTGCTATTTGAGATGATTTACAAGTGAAGTGGGTACTTTGTAGCTGACGTTCGTCATTTTGAATATGCCTCCCTTCGACAAACTAAGTAATAAAATGCAACAATGTAAAGCCTAAAATTGCCGTCTGCTTGTTCGCATAGTAATTCATCGTCTTAAAATAAGTTAATAACGTAATATATTGTCGCCAGGTAATTTATGTTTTCATAAATAAAACTTACACATTTCATTTTTCTGGGCTCATACCCGTTTACGAATAATTTACAACTCATACAAGCATCTTTTGTAACAAATGCGATAAATAACGTTTTATGCTTTGAAATTACACTTTCTGGTCCCCGAGCTGCGTGTTAGGATTTACATAAAAAGAGTTGTTAAAATAATCGCTCATTATCTATGCACATTCGTTCATTTTATGTTCGTTTTTTAGCATAAATTTTAACTTGGCGATACGTCGATTCATGTTTCTCGGTCGAGGCTTTTCGTTCTAGTTTCGCTTATTACTATTTAGAGTTTTTCTTTAAAGGTCTTTTAATAGCACCTTATGTTTTTAACACTTTCATTTTTATACAATACAAAATTTGTTTGATATTAATAAAATTAAGCGAAAGGGAACTATACACAATATGTATAATAATAATTATACCGGGTGATTTTTAATTTTTTTATCAACTCTTGCCATGGAATTTAGACAGCATGTCTTAGCTTTACTGTAATGCAGCATGAAGAGTGCCGGAGTTACATTTTAATATCTTAAGAAATATTAAGTAAGTGTGCTTGAAATTTTGGTGCACTTGTCTGTTGCAAATAAAATCAAATATGTGATCTAAATTATCAGTATTCGTTGTATATACTTGGCCTAGTTCAGGATTGCAGGACTTTTTTTTTGATTAACCATATAGGTACCTAACAAAAATTTGGCTCACAAAGATTTGTTTGAGATATTTTATAATTCTATTTTAGTTTACACTATTTTTGATTTTGATTTGTTTTAATAATAATTTGGAAAAAGGTCTAAACCTGAAAATTCAACATTGTTGTAAAAGTTATTAGATATTATGAAATATGTTTATTAAATAGTCCAGAGAAAATCTTTGCCACACCTAAAATACTATTCCAGGCGTGACGAGTCTCAAAAGTAATCAGCTGATAACCGTCTACATGTGGGCTTAATGCAATGTTTAATCAAGTTTCTTCCCCTGGTATATATTCGAAGCAATAACCTGACAAAGCCCGCCTCATTTAATTGAATCCAGTCGAGTTATTTCTTACGAATCCTCAGCACTAAAAGGAAACTAATCCCGCAGTTAGCTGTCTCAGGATATAAAGTGGCAATTTAACTCGGTAATAGCTAAAATAACATAAATAAGTAGGAAACTTTAAAAGCAGTTTAGATCTCCAATCACTCTTTTTTTTATATTGCCTTCCTATTAATAGCGAACATCGATGGAACAAAGATATGACCTGTTTTATTGCCTATCATTTTAAATCTTTCAACTGGAATCACTGCAGAAATGCGCCCTCATTACTGGCTTTAAAACAAATCGATGAAAGAATGCGCAATTTTTGGTGCTTCCCGTCTTGCGCGCGTCGGGCAAGGAAAGGGGCACTGTTACGTGCGCTGAAATTTTAATGAGGGGGCTTCATCTGGTTTTACGACGCCCCTGCCTTATCTGTTCAATTTACGCTCCAAACAAAACAAGCACATTCGTTATCAAATCATTTCAGCGGGTATGGAAGGTATGCCGTTAAATTTAATTTCAACCGGGTAAGCAGTTTTAGTAAAACTGTTTATGTGAGCGTAATCCTGACAGTGCTGAAGATGACTATTATATGAAATGGGGTGAGGTTCTAATAAAAGTATTTTAAATTTCATCTTTACCTAAAAGAATCTTAAATTCTTTGTGATAACTGAATTCTGAAATGTTAATGATTCTAATTTTTATTATTTTCGCCTTTGAACAAAGCCCTATTCAAAGATTTTTCATTTACACTCTGTATATTATTTGGAAAGAATTTACATTACCTCTTTACTGTTTTTCTTCAAACAAATACATAAGTAGGTCATTACTTTTTTATTAATCATGCTTTCTTGTTTTAGATATAATACATATATTTTTTTTATTAATATGAAGAGGAACTATTTCTACGGCAGTCTTATTTTTGTGTTTGTAATTACATCGAAAAGCTTTTGAATAAAGTCAGCCATGCTAATTTTAATCGTATTACATGCAATGGAGATGAAAGGGTCTTTGAACGTGTGTGGAGTATCCAGCACGAAGGAAGGTTTCAATGCCTGCTAGCTACATGGCTTCTCGGGAGGGGCCGGATAAGTTATGTGACAGCTGCTCGTGGTTAAACCATGACTGGTTTTAGTTTAGGTTCGGCCGTAAAAGTCAAGGGAAAACACTCTTCATTTTTTTACGAAAGAAATTTTAATCGCGCCGCGATATTATAAAAGCAAAGCGCTGTATCTGCATATAAAGCTTGCTTTAAGTGTCTCTTTACGCGCACCTATTTATACAGGCTGCGACGGCGTAAGTGATTAAATATTATACAAATGTATGCAAATTGAACTGTGAGATATTCGCCAGCTGTAGAATATTTAATATACTATGTTAGCACTTCATAAAAATTTTGTAATTACAATACGGTGTTTACAGTTATTACTTTATTCAAATTAGTTTTAATTTTATTACTTTACACATTCTTCTGTTGTGTATTTGAAATGAAACATTTCTAGTGTGAAACAAATAAGGTCATTAGTCTTACGACCTCATATGGGTTAATAGGTAAAACTAAAGTACATCAGTTTCTCTATTTGCTGAAAATTGAAAACTAAAATAAAAAATATGTAGTTTAAAGTTCTGAAAACAATGTGATCCTATTCGCCTACTCGTTGCTGTCTTTCTGGGCACAATTGGAATCTGGTGGCTTTGTGAATTTGCGTTAATGGCTAAAAAAATAAAGATCAAATAATGCCATACATCGGTTAATCTGTTGAAAAGGGATACTCTACGTCATAATGTTCTTACTCAGTTCAGCTGAAGAGTAAAACCCACCCTTAGAAGATGACGATCTCACGTTCTTCGACGTCGTTCACTTCTAAGAAGATGGTCCTCAGATCAGGACTTCCATGCGCGAAGAAAGTTATGGTCCAAATGACGTGCAGCTTCAAGGAAAAAGAGACCAGTCTCTTGCATGTTGACCGAATTTTCTCTTTCAAAGTCGGATATCCGTAAAAAGCTCTATCTTCTGACAATTTTAGGCATTCTAAAACGACAAGATTTCATTTAATAAAACCATCATCAATTTGTTGCAAATGGATAGTTAATTTGAATAAATTTCAATGTTACAATTTTACTCCTTTTGTGAGGCGCAATTTTTTGACAAGAATATTGTATTTCACAAACCTGGTGTATTCGAAGAATTATTTTGCAAATATTCTCATCCACTGTCCTACCCTTATCACGGTTCAAATAAAAAATAAATTAACACATGTCTTGTGTCTAAATTGTTTAATATTTTATTATCGTGTTTTAAGTAGAAAGTTTTAACAACCGACTAAAGAAACAAAGTAGCGATTGCGATATTACCGTTGTTGCTGCCTTTGGTGACTTATTTAAATTAACGTATAAGAAGTTTGATTATTGTGTGGGCTTGACATATTCCACTTTCCCTAAAAGTGGTTTTAACAGGAAATAATTTGCTGCGAAACCTTTTTTTTTCAACTTGTCTCCACCGATTGATTAAAAAAATTTTTGGTCCCTTAGATCTTTCTTCAGAATTCGGAAGTTTTTCTCTAATGGTCTGCTTTAGGTTTTGGATCGTCCATCCGTGAACCTCTCCATGAATTGTGGACCACTTTCCATATTTTCAATAAGCAGAATATCTTCTCGTTCCAAAAAAAACGGTTGCCATCTACTTTTCAGAAGACAACTGAGTTGCATCGACTCCTGCTTCTTGGGAGGATCCCCATAGAACACCCAAATCTCGTCGCCTGTGACAATTCGCGAAAAATAATTCTCATCGCTCTCTAAAGCGGTCAAATATTCTTGACAATTTCTTTTCCTCACCAGTTGCTGCTCTGGAGTAAGGAGTCTGGAGATCTATCGTGCGGGAATTTTTTTCCTAAACCTACCTACACAATCTTGTAAACTGTAGTTTCGGTTACTCCAGCTTCTTTAGCAAGCAGTGGGATCTTCATTCGCCCATGTAATAGCAGCAAATCTTCAGTGAGACCGATGGTTTCCTCAGTCCTTACGAAAACTGGTCTTTCTAATCTGGTGTCATCCTGAATTGAGCCGGGCTCCCATCGAAACCAAAATTTCACTTGAAAATATGATGGACCGTCATTGCCGTACATCTGCGACATTCTTTCAGAGTTTGCAGCGAGCTTGCAGAGTTTGCAGGGAGTTTGCAATGTTTGCAGCGAGTTTGATGAATATCTTTTGTCCATTTCCCTCTTTATCACTGCGCGATGCTTCACTCATGTTTCTGAAGAAAAGAAAATCGTAAAAACTGCAAGACACGACGAAATTTCATCAGTTCTTCGTTAGTTGTAATTGGACAATTAAGCAATTTTTTATGTGACGTCATTTTCATGGCCAGGTCGAACAATTAATAATACGCCCTCGTATTATGTTAATGATGGGTTTCTATTTTGTAAACCAAAACCATGTCCTCTTCTAAGTAACCAAAGCTATGGTGAAATCAAATACAAAAGTTAACTAAAAATATGATAATGATATTTTGCAGTGGAATAAATTTTTATTTAGTGTTAAATATAGAGCACACCACGTCAAATAGAAGTTGAGGATTTATGTACTCACACGAATTCAAACGAATGGTAGAAAGGAATATTTTTTGTAACTGAATAAATCTTTGAAAATTATACAGGATGTCACTGAATGACTTGGCCAAACTGTAGTTTCGTATTCAATTCTTAAAATCATAGATAAAAATTCGTATAAATATTGTCCGGAAATGATTCTTTAAAAAGTTATGATCACTTGAAATTTAAAAAATAATAAAATGTGAACATGTTTTTTAAATATTTTTAAAAGCAGCATGCCTTGAATATTTGAAAGAATAATAAGTGACACTACTAAGTGACATTGCCTTCCGTACATTTGCAATTATTTTTTTAAATCTTTCATTATACATAAATACAGTAATGCAGAACTAACTTTTTAAAGAATCATTTCCGGACAATATTTATACGAATTTTTATCTATGATTTTAAGAATTGAATACGAAACTACAGTTTGGCCAAGTCATTCAGTGACACTCTGTATATTTAAAACTTAAAATTTTAAGTTTAATCAAGTGATAACATTGTTATTTAAGTATAATAAAGGGTGAACTCGGCAAAATCCGGACACCTTTGACAGTGCATATCTCAGCAATCCTTGCATCAAGGTAGCTGCTATTTAGCATCAAGCTAGCCAGAATATACAAAAACAAAATCTGTCAGTACTATTGTCGCCGTGTCATTAGTTGTCAAAATGGTTTCGTTGGAATTGGAAAGAAGAAAACTGATTTTGCACGAACATATGCAAAATAAAAACGCGAGTGTTCGTCAGATCGCTAAAACTTTAAAAATTCCCAAATCTATGGTTGCAGATGTCATCAAACATTTCAAAGAACGCCTGACTATCCAAAGAAAGTCTGGAAGTGGGGGTGAACATGGTCAAACTGAACATAACTTGGCCAAAAAGGTTCTTCAAGCATATATAAAGAATCCAAAGATTTCATCCCGTGAAGTTGCGGTCAAGGTAAAAAAATCCCAGACATATGTGCAGAAAGTTAAAGCCAGAGCTGGATTAAAAAGTTTTAAAGTCCAAACAGTACCTGATAGAGACGCAAAACAAAATTTAAAAGCAAAATCCCGTTTTTATACAGCCCGCAGTCGCAAGGATGCTCCTGAAGCTTGCAAGCGTAAGATAAAAGCAAAATTTTCACAGAAATTTCTTGTTTGGCAGGCCATCTGCACCTGTGGCTTGAAAACCATCCCCTTCATTACCTCTGGAACTATAAACTCAGAGATGTACCGCAAAGAATGTCTCCAAAAACGCCTGTTGCCGTTCCTTAATAAACATGACAGTAAACCATTATTTTGGCCAGATCTGGCAACGTGTCATTACTCGAATGAAACGATCCAATGGTACCTTGATAATGAAGTAGATTATGTTCCTAAAGAATTTAACCCACCCAATAGCCCAGAACTCAGGCCAATTGAAGAATTCTGGTCTATTGTGAAGACAATCTTGAAGAAGAATGCCGCAACGGTCACAACCATCGACCAGTTCCGATACAAGTGGCTTTGGGCGTCTCGAAAAGTTGATAAAGCCATCGTACAAAAACTTATGCGACGAGTGCGCCATAAAGTTCGCTCAGTAGCATATGCTACAAATTCGGAATAATTTAATGTACTATAATTTTTAGTATTGTTGAGTAGTTTAAAAATAGATATTTGCTTTTCTCAAAAATTTTGGGGTTTCTGTTTTATAGCCTTTTTTAAGTGTCCGGATTTTGCCGAGTTCACCCTTTAAAGTCCATTTCATTTAAATCACAAACTATGACTTTTACATATAATGTGTTACTTGTAAGTAATTCCATATTTAAAAGTTCAAATTTTATTAAGAATGTCACTTCTAAAACAACTAACAGTAAAAGTTGCAATAACGTATAAGACTCGAGCAGTTAATTTTATTCGCCCTTCTTCAAATGAATAATTCATAACCGACTTGCATGTAAACTTTCATGATTTCTTGCTTCACATTTAGGAAGCGTGGCTTTAATGAAATAAATTATAATCCTACTTGAAGAACAAAATGCAGACACAATGATATTTCAAACATGATGAAATGAAAGAATGTCAATAACAATTTTAAATTTAATGATCATTCATTTTTGTTTGATAAATATACTTTAGTATAGTTACTTAATATAAAACAATAATTCGGAGAAAATATTTTTCCTATCCAGTGTCTCATGTTTTTTTGGGGCACAAATTTAATAGTGCTTTCAATATCCTGTTTTGTCCTGTTTATTAATGATATGAATGTTATAGGTGGTACTTAAATTTTGGACTTATACGAAATAAAGCAAAGTCAATAAATCGAAATAATATTTTTTAGTTATTATTCTTATTATATCATCCGGATATAAATTTCTTTTAATTTTTTTTTTATCCACAGAAATACGTAATATTTCCTAAAAGTTTATGAAATTTAGATTTAAATAAATTCTCTCAATCTGTTCAAAAGTCAGAGAAATTTCATTTTCCAAGCAAAAATAACTTATTTTTCTTTTATCTCAGGAATTAGTTTATGTGTAAGTTAAATGTTCATTTAATGAATTACGAATACTTTCATAAGCATAATAGGATTTCATACTGAAATTTAACGAAAGTGTAGCGTGTAAATTGCAAAATCGCAAATAACGTCAATTCAAAAAAAAAAAACTAATAAAAATTTAAAAACTATTAAATCCTTATGTTATGTTTGGCCTTTATTAAGTTGTTATTCTACGCGTAAAAATTTATGGCTAATTAAGTTACGGTAATTAAATACGTCTATTTCTCAACACGTTTTATAATGTATATCAGTCTTCAGCTACCGTAGCAGTAAAATAAATAAATATGTGGATAATTTATTATTATTCATTACTTGTCTATGCATGCACAAGTCTATTTTCCAAATCATTAATTATGGTAAGCAGCAACATGACACTAGCGTAGGAAATTTGAAAATAAAAGAAAACAATCTTTTATGTGACACGGTTTTTCTCAATTCATTCAATAATAAGTTTTTTTTTATCTGATTGCAGAACTGACATGTGCTCTCTTATCGTCTTAATCTACATTAATTTTTTCAATCTAAGCTGAGGTCCATGAATTTATTCAGGAATCATCAAAAAAAAGGTAACGTCATTTTAAATAAAACAAATTAATATAATTCCCACAATAGACTTTTTTTTAATTCAGGATTTTGTACTGGAATATCAAGGAAGAGTTATCTTAATAGTGTAATAAACTATGCTGACTTTTAGGAGTCCAACTTACCTATACCTCTCTAATTAAAGATATTCCGTGTAGACCAGATAATTTTTTCAGACGCACTCCAGATACCTAAATTTCGTTCTCCGAAAAGCAACAAAAATAACTCAAAGGCGAAAGAAACCCTTTGCGGCAAGTCCTTTAGTTTATGCGGACGCAATCCGGCACAATTTATTTTTACAACCCTTAGGTCTCCATTTCCTTATGTATACAATGCGTTTTATACGCTGCTCGCAATATGTTCCGGGGCAAAAAATTTACGAACTTTCGATTTCGGATTTTTTGCTCGGTGTTTTGCATGAGGGCTCGTGTTTCCGCATTGTATGCTTTTCGCATCTTTTTAAAGCTTTGTCATAAACAGGATCGTACTGCCGTCGGCGTTACTTTATTGAAATGTAGAACAGAGAGCTACTAAATTCCTAGAAATATTCTAATGCGTGCTCGAGTTTTAGAATCTGTAATTAAAAAAAAAAGTTACCAATAACAAAAATGTTAACAGTTCTTTAAAAATATTCCATTATTTTGTCTTATCTTTAATGCAGATATTTTTTAACAAGAAAATAGTAGCAGCTCTTGATTTGAAAAAAGCATTTTATAATACTTAGTGGATTCTCAAATCCACAATTCCTTTAAATATTGAAGAGTTTCTTCAACGAAAGTTTATTAAATATAGTCATTCCTTTAAGAAAAATTCGTTAAATTTAATACGAAAAGAAGTATAAAATTCGTTCATATCCTTAAACCAAAACTAAATGCTTAATATACGAGACTACATACAAATATAGTCCGTCTAGAAAGTATCCGGAAAAAAGAAAATAACACTGCAACTTCCAGTGTTTGAATTTATGAACGAAAAATTATAATAGAGGAAAACAACTCTAGTTATTTGTTTATGTAATTTCAGTTTAATCCTGAAAGTTATATTAAACGTTTAGGGAACCTGAAATCAAATCAACTGCATCCTGAGTAGATTTGGTGTTTCATGCGTGTAAAATTTATGCTGTTATTTTACTTTTTTCTTACATTTTTTGGTCCGAAAATCTTTGTCCACGAAGTTTTTTCTTCTAATGGCGAAATAGGAAATAATTGCAAGGAGCCAAATGTGGGCTATAAGGAGGGTCTAACTCCTTCAGAGAGTCACGAACAATGGCTGTCTTGTGAATAGGACCGTGGTCTTGCAAAATCAAAAGATTTTGCCCTGCTTTTCAGGTAGATTTTATTTTATAGATTCCTGCAATTTCCTTAAAAGATTACTTTTAACGTAGTTTCGTGGAGAAGATAACCTGTCAGTAAAATTCCTTTGGAATCGTAGCCATCACTTTCACAGCCAAAGGTTAAACTTTATAAATTTATTTGATGTAGGAGAATGGGCGTCCTTCCATTGCATTGATTTTTGTTCACTCTTTGGGTCTAAGTGATGGATCCACGTTTCGTCCCGTGTCACAATTTTCTCAATAAAGTTCCCTTCTTGTCCTTCACAGGCAGCCAAAAAATGCTGCGAAATTTCAACCGTTGTTTATCGAAGGAAGTGAGCACTCGGGCCACCCATATTGCGCTCACCTTTCATACCTTTAAAAAAAAATAAAAATTAAAAAATATGTCTTGTGAAAGGAAAATACCTCAATATAGTTTTATTAGATTAAAAATATAATGACAACAACAACAAAATGTAAATATCAATTAACAACAAATGTCTTGGATTTGATGTTCTTCATCAAATTTGCACGTCACTCAGAGTAATATTTTTCGGTTTAGAAATGTACAGTTTCTTAAATTCTTCAAAGGATTTTGTTTGTCATCTTTTCGCAGGAATGACTCGATTTTGGTCCAATGTTGCTCAATTGATCTGATTTAATTTATTTCACTACGTGTCGTATTTGATTTAACTTTTCGTTTTATAATAGATCTAGCGTATTGAGCCGACGCGACGCTAAATTGGGGCAAAACAAAACTGAACCTTGACGTTTTCGAATGATTTTGTAGGCACTGTTTTATATAACTCGTGCCTAAATAAAAACCTGGTCAAGAAGGCTACATTTAGTAATTCTGCTATGTAAATGTAATGGATAAATTCTCTATCACAACCCACTTGACCAGGTTTTTATTTAGACGCTCGTTAGATATCTGGGCGATTCCAGCGTCAATCAGGCGACATACATAGCAGTTATTGAAGTAGTATATTTAAATTTTACACATATAATAAGAATTAATACTTTTTCTTTTAATCGCAGATAGAAGAGCATACCATGTACTTGTTAAAATGTTTTGTAATGTTTTAAAAAATTGTTTCTTTTAAATAAAATATTATGTACAAAGTAAGCGTCAATCAGGCGACAGGATATATACGTCATGCTTTTAGATGTCACTATATATATATATATTTCTCTAAATTTATAAATGTTATTTGAATTCTGTAAAATAATTTGAAGATTGAAAGGTGCACTTCATCTAAATCTTTGTTGCAAATTTTTACTCCTGCAACGGCTCTTTTATAATATTTAGAAAACCGCGTCAATCAGACGACAGTATTCCTGTCAATCAGGCGACAGTGCAAAATGTTATATTAAAAATGATACGAAAATGTAAATAATTTTAAAAAAAATTAAAACGTTCTGTAAACTGTTTGCCCGAAAATTAGGATATGTATCAATTAAACAAACTTTTCGCATTTACGTCAATCAGGCGACAAACATTTCTTAGTATAAATATTCACAATTTCTTTTTTAATACATTAAACATTTCAGATTATTTTGCTCAAAATGATAGTAAAAGAAAACCCTCTCCCAGCCATAGTACCAATAATGATTTACTTCATTTTAAAATATTATTTTTTATATGAATCATCTTGCAAACTTTTTACGATGTATAAATTTCGGTAAACTTTAATAGACTTTTTTTAATGATAAAATAATTACAATTAAAAAATAAAGGTATACTAAACAAATTTATATTACTCTCTTATGGAAAAAATATTTATTACTCCCATAAGAAAATCTTTACAAAACTAGTCAGGTTGACATTTTCGTGGAATCGCCCTTCTGCATTTATTGTTCCTTATGTGAAAAAACGAGAGCTTCTCAGATCACATTTGCAAATGGCTTGCTTACCTTTTCACCAAATTTCTTAACAGCTTTCCGAGTCATTCACGATTCCCACAACTTTTGCAATTTGAAAATTACACCTTGTCAAATTGCAAAGTCCATTTTTATATGTTTTTCGTCATTCACCGTTTTGCACACAGGAGGATTATTCACTAGTAGCAAGTTTTAAGGAAGGAACGTCTTCGGAGGTTATGAGCTGGAAGGTTCTTGCCTTTGGTCAGGATCTAAATTTCCTCCTTGATCATCCGCTGCAGCTTCACCAAGAGTTCGACGAACTTCCTAAGAAATCATTCCTCCGTCCCTGTGCGAGAAATAGTTGTCGAATTCCATGTCAATAAATTTAAAACTACTTTAGTGACAAATCATCGTTTTATGAATTTACTCTTTTTAGGGGATTATGTAAGAACGAAAACATATAACTAGAGTAAATAAAATAATTTAATTCTATAAACAAAACGATTCATTCAGCTGATTATCAAATAAGACAACACTATGCATGTAATTTCCATAACTCCATAACTCCATCAAAATAAGTGATGATAAATAGAAAGAAATGCAAAATAATTGCATTTCATGAATAATTAATGAGAATCGCTCACATTGCTAATAAATTTAGACGATGGAGGGGATCTACACATTTATGTTCCCCATACATCATCTCCATTCATTAAATTCATCGTAAAACTTTGTTCCGATGGTGTGGAAACTTTTGGTACACAACTCGCGTCGTGTAAATTATTTCTTGTTTTTTTCTTGTGTCAGGTTTTGGTTTCGCTATGCAGCGAAATTACCTGTGAAAAATTTCACCCGCGATTCCAGGAATTCCGTTACATTGTGGCCAATTACGGACGTATGTAACACGAGAACCATCACGTTGGCGATGATCTATAAGCCATAAAGCAGACCTGTTTACTAGCGTCACCCCTACTTTTATAATTAAACTTGCAATAATCCCTAAGTGCCTTGGCCTCATAAAATACGTCTCCGGAAAGTCTAAGTGTATACAGTTTTTGATTTAAACTTATTTCTTCCTATCAAATTAATATTGGGAATGGACAAAGGTTAGTAAATTTCGTAGGTTTCTCAAATAACTGTAGAGTGGACGTGCATTCTTGATATCTCGGCATGAATATAATTTATGTAGGGATTTTATGATTATGTAAATTTAAATAACCTTTCCTAATAGCATACATTCGTTCGAATCCAATTATTTAAGTCGAGAGCGTATCTGTATCGGCGGAACTAAAAGAAAGATTTATTCTCGTATTACGTTGAGATGAAGACATAAAACATGGCGATATTTTAAGAAATGTGACATTTCGATAACATTTCGAGAAGGTTGAAGGGGGAGGGTCCTTCCTAAAGGTCCGCAAACTGTATCGGCTTTTACTGAAGTCGGCCAAGCGAGTTTTATATTCTTTAGGGTAGATTATTATTATTATACTTATGGAGTCGTTCGCGTTGATTTGTGTTTAGATTATGAACGCAGAAAATTGAAAAACCATGTATAGAATTTTTTCAGGCGTCGTTAAAGCAATGCCGCGCCAAAATATTTTCGCCGAAATGTAAAAACGAAATGACGACATTATTAACCCATCAGGTTAAATTAAATCGGAGAGAGAGATACCCAAAAAATACCTTCATAATTCGATTTCGTACGCCTTGGAGTGTATAAAACTTCGCGTGCTTTGTTTTTGTCCTTAATATAAAACACGATGCGAAATGAGTTTTCCCGCAATATATTTTTCTAAATTTTGCATCATTCTCCTGTCGAGATTTAAAACTCATAAACTGCTACTCCAGACAGCGTGTTTTGCTTTTATGGATGCTGACGAGAGAACAGAATTTCATAATGCAGCGAATTTCCGCTTTATTACGTATATGGATGCATACCATAAATTTACGACCTCTGTACTACTATAAAGTGAAATAATAGTATTAACGTAATTAGGTTTTCGAATGTACTTCTCCAGTATTTATAATCAAAAATTTTTATTAAAATTTCAAATATTTCCCTAATTATAGCAAACTGATTTTATAATATCAACACTTGGAAGTCAGAAACTGGGGTATGCTTGTAAGATAAGTAATAAAACTATTTATAAATTTACACGTTTAAACCTTCGGAATACTTCACAGCCTTCACATTGACACTCAATTCATAAATCTAATACACGTACGTACCCATATGGTGCCGGTTATTGTTAATAAAATTTTATGTACACTTTAAATTTACTGGCCATTCGTAAAAATTCTAATTGTCGATCAATTAAATCACGCACTGACTGTCAAGAACAAGATTTATAGTGAGACGGTTTCATACTGTTCTAATGTTCTATTACTTTAGTAGAACAAATAAAAATTTAGAGACGTGTCAACAATGATATTAAAGTAGATTTAATTATCAGTGAAATGTACAATCGGAATTTAAAATAATGTCTCCCCCGTAAAACATTAATTGCCATGTAATCCCCTATAACCCTGGTACGAGTAAGCGGACAAGTAAGTAAGCAAACACGCATTGAATTTTATTTCGGGAAAAATATGTCATACTTTGTAAAATTCAGAAGGAATTACCATTTAATATTTTATTGAGGAGACTTTACTTTTACTGTACATTTATGTATGTATATGTATATACGGAGATTCTTCTTAAACCTAAATTACTATTGTAAGGGTGGGGGTGAAAAGATAAAAGAAAGGGAATGAACTTTTGAGTTTATTAATTTATAAGGCCTCGTCGAGATACTATGCTCCTCTAGATATCATGAGGAGAGTAAGAGAGAATTTCTTTTTTTAAGTCCAAAATCTATGTCTTTAATTCAAACTTTACAAAAAAAAATCACATACAAATAAACAAACTAATTCCACCTCTTCTTCTCTCACTCTTTTACCAACATTTTAGTCAAACCATAAAAGACACAAGTCGTAATTTAATAACTTTGTTTTTACGTTTCTGGTTTAAGTTTTAAATAGCCAGGAATCGCTGTCAGCATTCTGTTTCTACAGAATGAACTTTTCGCCCTTGTCCGTCGCTATATATTGTTGAAATGCCTCTTCTTCTCTTTTTGTATTTTCTTTCTTTTTATGAAAGTTTCAGTTGGAAAAATTCTTTTCTAAGAAAAACGTGTTTCAAAATTAAAAAAGAAAATCAATTACAAATTGGGGTAGAAATTTAACACAGGGTAAAATTTAAGACAGTGTTAAAGCAATTCAAAGTCGTGTATTATTAAATAACAATGAAGAAAGATTTAAGAAAAGAAGAAAAATAATAGTAATTATAAGACAAACTAAAAGAGAACTAACGTTAAATTCAAACCAAAGATTAAGTAAAGTTATACATACACGCATACAAAACAAACAAAAACAAATTGAAAATAATTTTATAAAGAGAAGAAACGACATTCTCTACAGCAATAACAATTAAAGCATTTGTTAGTTACTAATAACATAAGTAATTGGTAAATAAATTGGTTTTTGCTCGCCAAAATGTCAATTCTGGATACTGAGAGAGATTTGAAACTTGGAACTTGATCATACGTTGAATTGACAGCAGTATTCGTCTTGACTGTGTGATTCCATTTTTCGACAAAAGTCTTTTATTTAGTTATTAGATCGAAATGCTTCATTTAATTACAATTAAAATATGTAGGTTGAATCAAGTAGTTTTATGAGTTAGTTCGCTTGCGACATATTTTCTTTATAATTTCATTCCATTTCAAATAAACAAATCTTTGTACAGAATACCAGTTTCTTACACTATTTAAATGAGATTCTTTTATTTCCAGACAATATTAATTTCCTATGCTTATTCAGGTGATATCGCCAAAAGGGATTATAAGAACATTGTTGTGTCAACGTAATTCTTGAAATGAAAGACAAAAGAAAATATTTTAAGGGCATGCTTACATTTCGTGTATGTTAATTTGGTAAATGGAAAATATGTTTAAATTTACGTGAGAACGTACTCGTGAATCATTGATTAACACTGTTAGTGTGTGTTTATTCTTTCAATGCTGCGCGAGGGATTTACTTGTCGTTTGCGTGTAAAAACGAACAGAAACGTGTTATTATATTAGTGATGCATTAATGGACGTGATGTGCATCACTAACTTAGTTTCCTTCGACACGTTTGTTATCGTTATACTTTACAATTTAAATTGTGCAATAACGCGCGAAGGAAAAACGTGAATAGTAATAAAAGAATTACATTTTAAAGCGATCCGTGTTAACAAAAAACACTTCGCCGAAAAGGATCTTCAGCTTGTACAGGTAATTAGCACCTTTACGTGAAATTCCAGTCAGCTGCGTCCGATTCAAACTAAGAACGAGGTTATAAGAGTTTATGAGCTTTCAGCTGTTGTTTGAATACATTAGAAGTCAGCGTCAGACTAAAGATGTTATTCTATATCAGGCAAACGCGATAAGTTTAAAGGAAAAGACGTGTTATTGTATTTAAGTGCAAGTGTTTATTTCAATGGCATAAAGATATTCTTTATGTGCGGCAAGGAGTGCCACATAATTTTGCCGGGCTGTAGTAGTGATTAAGTGATACGAACAGGCGGATGCGTGGATGTGGGAATAGTTTAGTGAAAAATGTGAAAAATGAGCCATCAATGTCGACTGTGTTTTGTCTATGCAAGTAAATTGTTTAACATGTGTACGATGTGGCGCAAGAAAAAAGTAAGTCTCTGTTTTGTTATTCTTCCCCCGGCTTTCAGATTCCACCCTTCTACGATTTCAAAGTAAACAATTTACATTTTCTATAAATATTCAAATTTCGAGCCATAAAATGGAAATATATATTTAAGATTCCTAACCGACGTATAATTTCACATTCGAATAAAACACTCTTGTGTGCTTGAATACTTAAGAACAGTTTTTTTTTCATTCTTTTCATCGTTTTTTCTTTATTATAAATACAACTTAAATAAATATTCTCTCGACTGTTTATTTGTTAAAGTTACGAGGATTTAACATTTTATTTTAAGAGTTTCAATTATCGACTTAAACTGACCGGTAAGTATTCAAATATATTATTAAGATCTAATAGTTGCAAATTGTTTGTGGTGAATATATTTTCTTCTTAAATATAAATTAAATGTACACTACAAACAAAATAATAAAAGTATTTCCTCGAGAATAGAAATGTGTATGTGTAAATTTGTAGTTATATGTAGAAAAAAACTTATAAAATAAAATAATTGTTTACAGCGCCGGCGCCGGCGGCTCGCATTTGAAACCAGGATGTATGCATAAAAATCATGGATTATTTTTTATAAAAAGGATTTTTTTGTCTAAATTTATAAATATTAAAGCTGTTTATTTCTTGGTTCAATTTCTTGCACAATTTAAATTATATAGAAAATTGTATCAAAGATTAAATTGAATCAAAAACTACCTATCTGAAAAAAATAGAACGTGTTCTATTTCCAAACCATTCCTGTGGCCTAAACATTTTCCAAATATTTATTATAGAAATAGGGTAGTGTAAAATGGCCATGATTAATTTTAATAACAAAATGGCGATTTCTTGCTATGCAAATAACTATAATAGACAAATTCGAGGCTCACCATTGGGATCTCGAAAACGTGAAGAGATACGAAGTCGGTTAAATTAGGGCAAAGTTGCGTATTTTGTTGCTGAACAATAATCCGTTTTGAAAAATCATTTACGATTTGTAGTTTTTGAAATATTTCTAAAAAACTGGAAAACCTAATTTTCTTTTTAATTTTTTTCTGAAGTTATTATTGCAGGGATCATAACAAAATTAAAACATTCTACAGGCACTTTTTTGAGCTCTTTACGATGATATCATTACATTTTACTAGAACGTTTCGATTCGTTCTGATCATCATCATCTTCATTTTGTCTTATGGGCGCCATATTGGAATTTAATATCATTAAATAGATCTATTTTCTCTGATGCTTTTCTATATATCATAAATCTCTATTTAATAAATCGAAACAGCTATATATGCAAGAAATTGTTGGAAATAACAAAGCAAAAATTTGTACATTCCATTTAAAAAAGTATAAGTTTGGTGGATAACTCACTTATGCAACACGCTGTGTATGTGAAAATAATTTACGAATATAGAACTCATTATAGTTCATTATAACTTTTACACAAGATACTTTCCCTTATAATCAATAGTTAAGGAGCTATTGAAGAAATCCATACCATTTAATATTGAAATTTTATCTAAATGCCTAACTTATAAGAACTTACTTGCAAAAACACAAATATATTTTGTAGGGATGGAAGTTTTAGTTTCAAAAATGGTATACTTCAAATGGCCAACTTTTCCAGCAATACAATCTTCTAAATGTGTATTTGTTTAGCAGAATGAAGAAATTGATGTGGAATGGCACTTACTTAATTTTTAAAATTTTTCTTCTAAACTCTTCTAAATTCTTAAGCTTATTTAGGTATACTTTAGTTTTTAAAGTAGCAAAGAGTACCAAAGAGAGAAATCGGAAACTTTCGTATAATATTGGAGGCCAAAAAGTTGTACCGTTTCGTTTCGTTGAAATTACGGCCGCATAGATTAATAAAAGGCCAGTGTTTGATCTAGCCGGTCGCGTTCTTAGTTCAGGATGTTCTGAGTCATTTATTCCGAAGAGGGAGCCACATAATCTGTTAAAGTGCAGTCAGTCAGTTCTTGGGTTGACAAGAATGCAATAGTTGCGATTGCGATTACTTTGTACAAAAAATAATTGACAATGACCGGTTCCGAATCAAGATTCTATACTTTGCAAAACGTTTGTATTTCACGGATCCACGTATTCTATAATTCTCAGTGTCTGCACCGAAAAAACCAGATAATGACAATAAGGTGTCTGGTGATGAGAAAGGCGAATTCTCGTGTCGTGAACCACCGGTAGGAAACGCCTCTTCCTCCATTGCATCCCAGTAAGTCTATTACATTGCGAGGCTTCTCGCAAAGAAAAGAAGCATCCAGACATCTATCCAAATACCTTTAAATTTATTCTTCTTCACCTTCTATGATGATTCCTTCCTTTGAATGCTTTCTCAATATCATCATATCGATAATGACAAATCAGAGACACTAAAAATTAAAAAAAGAATCAATAAAAGGAAATTGGAGGTTTTTAACAAATTTCGATCGGATTTGGGTTCTTTGGTCGAACAACTAAACCCTGGAAGAAACTACGAACAATGGGAATACCGTTCGTCGTTTTTCGATCGTCGGGAGAGCTTACAGAACGATTCGGCTATATTCTTGAAGCATTTGCAAGTGGCTTCGACTCGAAGCTCTGCCAAACTCTTTATTCGGCTATATACATGGTACTTCATGCCAGTCTGGGTCCAAACAATTTTGGTTATTTCCTCTTGCATTCTACCTAATAGACACCCGTCCGAGAAAGCTGAAGAGGCGAGGAACAAATAGCTGAAGAGATTCCGTGCAATTCATACAAGGAAATTCTCACGAAATTCTCACTAATAAAGATTTGCTTAATTTATTATTGACAACCCAAACCTATTTATCTCTGGTGAGACTATTTCCACGGAAAGAAAGCAGGCAATTTTCAGCAACTGAAATGATGCTTGCCACAAAACCAATTCAGAAACCGAAAAATAAATTGAATACAAAGCACTTGTGTATATTACGTTGAGATGGAAAGCATTTAGAAGTGTGTGCATTTGCAAGCAAAAATTGCTTTCCGGTTGATAAGAAAAACAAAATACTGGATAGTATATTTTTTATTAATCTAACTTCTTCTCTACCTAGATAACTCTGCAGGAATTATTTATCGTGTGGATATAATCTCCAGTTTTTTAAACAAGTCACATTTAACCCAGCTTTTGTGATTTAGAGGTTCCCCTTCCTTTGCGCCAATGTTTTTTCAACGATACTTTTACGGACTTAATGCAGTTTTGAAACTGGCTTATACTCGTATTTCTTCATTTTCTTCATTATTGCCCTTCAATTCACGTGTTCTCCTGTAATAGGTTTTAATAATTGAACTTTCCAGGTTAACTTAAACGTAAAAGAATTATTTTATTATTCAGTTTTGCGTAATGTTTAATTATAGTGAATTTAAACTTTAATATTTTTAACCTTTGGCACACTTTTCCACGTGAATATTCAAATCAATAACAATTTTGCTTTATCTGAGTAGTTAATTAATTAAGATTTTACAGCTAAAAACAAAAGTAAATGATAAATAAACGTGATGAAAATAACACCTTATTTCTCATTATTGTCATTTATGTTGAATTCGTGCCTATGAATAGTTATATCTAATTTGCCTCCATATTTGAACCACAGTGCAAATTAATTCATTATTAGTAATCCCGTGCTGATTAACAAATCAGAATTTTTGTTACGCATTTTTATTTGAAACGAACTTATCCCAAATATTTGTTCCTTTTTTACTTTTATAATAGTGAAAGTATTTTAAATGTGACACTGATTACTTAACAGTTTAAATTTTTTTAAATAATTTGGAATGTTGAATTAACTTTTCATGTGTGATTTCGAAGTCGATGGAGCTGTAACATTTGCCTTCAAGGACCGCCAACGTGGTACTCACACAAAGGATGTAAAAATAAGTTCTTCGCCAGCCCGCAAACACCGCTTCTTGTGCCTGTTTAGTTACGTGTTTGCCGAGCTAATAGTTACCCTAAGTCGTTCCATGTTGTTATTTCTGTTTTAATTGGGGTTTTTATTTATAGTGCCGGTTAAAAAATACTCCTTTATTAGCATAAAGCTTTCGTTTACGCAAATAAAAAAAATCAAGTGGAAACAAAAAAGATATAATTAAGTTTTGTTAGCAGTTAGGCAAAAAATGAAAAGTTTTCGCTTTTGAGAGATTGTTGAAATTATTTAAGAAAAAAAAAAACGTTGTTTGCATAAATTACATGATTAACATTACCGTGAAAGAAAACGATGTTACAGACACGTTTCTATAAACTGTGTTCAATAACTGCGTATTTAGAACACACATTATTTTCATTGGTCATTAACGTTTCCAGCACAAAGCAGCATTTAAATTAGCAAATAACTACGTGAATACGAAGAACAAACAGAACCAACTAAAATATTTATTTTAACACTCATTTCACAAATATTTCCTTTGTCACCTTTAAAGGTTATTTTTTGTACACATCTGGACGCAAACATAATATTGGTTCTTTCAACCCTATTAGCGTCATGGTAAAAAAGGGTCGTTATGTTTAGATTAAACTATTTTTAATCAGTAATTGGAATATTAAGGTGGAGCTAATTAAAGAGCATACAGAAAAGACCAAACTCTGACGTAAACACAAACCAGAAAAACATGCAAACAAACTTATTCTGGTTTTCCTGAAATAATCACCTCCAGAAATGTTATAGGTAAATGCTTAAAAATTGCACGTCAAAGTTCAATGCACCTTTTATAATTTTAAAACGTCAGTTTAAAATGTCAATTACGTTTTGATTAATCAAAATTGCAGGTATTTATGCAAATTTATGTTTCTATTCTATTTTCATTGACGGCTTCCCATTGATTGTATGAAAATTTGAGCTAAGTTTCTATAATAAATGTGAAACTTATCTTAATTAAGAAATTAATGGTACTTAATGGATCATGGATCGATTTAACTCACCGTATACTTTTTGCTTACAAACTCCACAACTTGGATGTATGTATCAACCAACAGCAGTTTGTTGTCCAAAGAACGGCAGTTATCAACAAAGGACATATTATGGTTTTTACAAAACAGAAACCAATCCGTGTAACCACCGTAAAACCAGGCCTCGACGAATAGGTACTTGTTCACCTCGGTCACAAATATCTGATCGGACTTGTCCAAAATTTTGCGAACCGATGAATTCTGATGATATTTTGGAGAAACTAAAATGCATAGATAAATGTTGGAACGTAAAAGTATCAAGAGATGTCGCTGTTAATACGCAACCAAAGGAAAAGGGAACTTCGACTCAAACCCAAGAAACAAGAATTATAACTGCCGATAGTCTAGAAAATTTGTTACCAATGAATCAAAGATTTTTGCTCGATGGTGACTTGGACCATGAACAAGAGGAGGCAGAAGAGGAGAAAGAGAAGAAGCAGTCGAGTAAAAAGAAATCTGCATATTGTTCAAAGGGTAGCAGAAGCCGATCTAGAAGTCGAAAACGGCGTCTTAGGGGGGGTGCAAATGAAAAAAAGAAAAAATCTCCTTATACACAATCAACTTCTCAGGAAATTTCTCCGAAGGATGATGTTCTTTTGTATTTTGAAGCGAGTTCATTGATGAAAGTATCGCCGATCGAAAACACTGAAGATACGTCGCCAAAATCTGAAACTCGTCTGCATATTAGTAAACAGACAGTGAAAGAAAAAAAATCATCGAAAACTTCAGTCAAAACTGATTCAGGTAAAAAGCAATTCGACATTTTTCCGGAATATCACGACAAAGGTGTAAAAAAATGTTCAAAAGAGAAAATCGTGAAATTGAAAGAAGATCCAAAGAGAAAATGTACTATTTTGTGAGCTTCAATAATGTAATGCGTTTGCATATTACTAGGTTTGTCGATGTCTGTAAGAATAAATATTGAAGCAGTAACTTTCGACTTTTTTTCCATTAAAAATGTTGTATGTATTAGTTGTTGTATGTTGTTTGTACACCTCGTCCAATGGATCGATCCTTTTACGCACGTTATCCCTATGAATCAAATCAGTATTTTCAAATTAAATAATAAATCGTAAGTCTTACTTCACAAACATTCGTATGAAAACGTTTCTTTTTCAACTGTACGAGCAACCAAAACTTGGAGGAAATAGAGCTACGAACAATGGGAATACCGTTCTTCTTTTTTTCAAACGTCGGGAGAGCTTACAGAACCCGATTGGGTGCCAATAGAACGATTGGGCAATATTCTTGAAGCATTTGCAAGTGGCTTCGACGTCGAAGTTTTGCCGAAAGGTGGTCAAACTTTTTATTTTGTTATATACAATTCTGATTATTTCCTCTTGCATTCTACCTAATAGACACCCGTCCAAAAAAAGCTGAAGAGGCGAGGAATAAATAGCGATAAAAAGAGATTCCGTAAAATTCATACAAGGACATTTTCACGCAGGGAAACTAATAAAGATTTGTTTAATTTATTATTGATAATCCAAACCTATTTATCTCTTATAGTGAGACAATTTCCACGGAAAGAAAGGAGGCAATTTTCAGCAACTGAAATGATGCTTGACACAAAACCGTTTCAGAAACCGAAAAATTAATTGAATACAAAGCATTTGTGTATATTACGTTGAGATGGAAAGCATTCAGAAGTGTGTGAATTTGCAAGCAAAAATTGCTTTCCGGTTGATAAGAAAAACAAAATACTGGATAGTATATTTTTTTCAGTATTAATCTAACTTCTTGTTTCTTACCTAGATAACTCTGCAGGAATTATTTATCGTGTGGATATAATCTCCAGGTTTTTAATCAAGTCACATTTAACCCAGATTTTATGATTTCGAGCTTCCCCTTCTTTTGCACCAATGTTTTTTCAACGATACTTTCACGGAGTTAATGCAGTTTTGAAACATGCTTATACTCGTATTTCTTCATTTTCTTCATTGAGGGGCCGTCATTTTAATACGGAGGAAAAGGTTGAGGATCGATTAAAAATTCTTTTTTCTAACCACAAATAGCTATTCCAAATGATTTAAAGTTTGAATAATTTTCAAATTGCCTCATAATTAGTTTAATAATTTTCTGTAAAAACAATTGTTTTTCATTTATGCAAGATGAAATGGAATTTCTTTTCTAATAATTTCTGTGCAGATTTTCTCTTCCTACAAAAATTTCGTGAATGCATGGAATTTAAAGCAGAGCAGCTTGTGCGTCTGCATTGTTTGGAGTTGATCGTGTGCAGAGCGGCAACTCTGCCCGGGCCGATGGCGGTCAATACAGGTTACCCTGGAGCTCATTGGTCCGTCGCTAACAGACCTGTCACAGTGATGTAGTATCTGGATTCTGGGTACCAGACGCCACAGGGAACCTGCTTTCCACATTCATTATTAATAAAGGTAGAAATTTATAAACGCCTCAAAAAAATTAACGAGATGAAAGTGTCAGAATAAGTAATTCCTATTTTCTTTTTTTTTCTTGGTATTGATTATCTTGCGACGATGCGACGGTAAGATAATTGTCCACAATAACGATAATAATTAATACACACAATACCTGTTACTAGTATTTTGTTTTCTTGATTTACTTAAACTTTCTTTCATAATGGTCACGAAAACCTTGTTCAGTCAGAATATATGAATTCAATTAAATTGCTGAATAGTGTTATTAGTCAGAATTTTCGAGTTCCACGTCGAAAATGAAAGCTTCTTGTTTCTATCAAGGATGTTTTAGACTTCTTGTTACAAGGAAGTGTGGTATTAATTAGCAAATAATGTAATAATTTATTTTATCAAATCGAAATAAGCAAATTTCAACTTTAAAAATAACGCTTAAAAATTGAAAGTAAATGGAACAATAAATACGAAAACAGTGCAGCGAAAAAATGCAATGGAACCGTCCAAATGTGAAGGTATTACAATGAAAAAATAGAGTGTTAAATAAATATCCCTCACCGTTTGTCTGTACTTGCAAAAATATTTTGAATTACTATTTATAACATAATTTTTCTCTTACGAAATCAATTTCTAAACTTTCATAACATGTATTGCTTAAAATAAAACATCAAATAGCGCAACACTATTAGATTTATAACAGAAGCTTTGAGTTTTATGAAATTTGTATGCAATAGGTTTGATTTAATTTCATCACTTCTAACAAGCTTGTATAGTATAAATAAAGTTAGGTGTAAGTTGCTCGAGGCGCAGATTTTAATTATGGATCTCCATCTATTTTATAGCGTTCCATAGTTATTGCTACTTATCAATAAAAACATAAAATTTTAATCGAACGAAAAAAAAAGCGTTTATGATTATTTCGGGTTTACTTATTTTAAGAATTTTAAGGCAACTCTCAATTTAGGACAGGAAATATTAGTACGCTTTATATTTTTGTTGTTTATGCTCATGGTGACCTCAATCCATCTTATCTTGTCTATATGCCAATAGATTAAATTTTAGATTTCAGTGACATGTATAAACTAATAAAATATTCGTATACATCAGGAATTTGTACTAAGCTTTCTCCGCTGTTAAAACTTGAGTGCAATCCTTTTTTACTTGCAAGCTTTGGAACTTTTTGTTAAGGTGGGTTTAGTCTCACAGATAACTTGCGCAAACTGGTTTGCGTAAGCCGTTTTGTACACAATTTAACGCTATAAAGTTTTTCAAAAAATTAAAAGTGGTGATGAATTATGATTTTCTTTTGCTGCAGAAAAAAAGAATAGAAAAAATGAAAAGAAAGTGGTTATTTCGAAGAAATGTGTTAATTTGCTGTCAACAAACGTCAGAATCGTCGGTCCAATTTATCTCAATCACGTATACACTGTCAGATAACAGTATCTACCTCAGTTAATTTTCAAAACGAAATAGATGTCGTACAAGCTAAATTCCTGAACTTCACATATTACACTACACGACATGATTTTTCTACCTGACTCAGACATGATATTTTTTTATTGCTCCCATTATTAAAAATACATAAAAGAATATTTCCACGTTCTATCACGTCACGTTTCTTGGATAGGCATTTTTGATATAGAGTGACCAGCAGAAAAATTGACACTTTAAGAAATTCTTTTATTATTGATTTCTTAGAAAAAATATTCTCTATGAAAGTTTCTGCATCTTCCCCAACTCAAACTGCATCAAAATTTGAATACCTGTAGTCATATTACCCAGAAGATCAAAATACATATTTGAAATCGAGATAAGAGTAAAGTACCTTTATTTTTCAAGATACGTGAAAATATTACTTAGAAAAAAGATTCAAAATTGCTGTGAGACCTCAAATTTGAAATCATGGCTGACTACAATGAAAAAAAATTTTTTAGACTCGAACAAATTAATTTTTTGTTATTAGTGTTATTGATCATAATTGAATCGTTTATTTTAGAAACCCGTCAACTGACATTTTTATCGAAAATAGGATATGAATAGATTCGGAATGGCCTACTGAAAACATACCGTTTTATGCAGCAACACGTCAACTGTCAAGCCTCCCAATGGGTAATATATTATTTTGAAATTTCTGTTTGGTGCAGAAACCCGTCAAGCGAAATCACATGGCGGTTTTCTAGAGTAAACTTCACATGTTTTTAATGCTTTCAGATGCTTTGTTTTCCACAAACCAAAGGTCGCGTTCAGATAGAAAATTAGTTGTAGCGTTGCAGCACAGCGTAAAGATGTAGCGCTTTCAATTACCTGAACTACAAAGTGGTCAAAAATAACTGTTTCAATTGGCAATACAATTAAGAGCATTTGTCTATTCGGCTATTTGCAACACTGCAACCGGATATATATTTTGTTGATTTATTTGATGTAACCTAAACAGCGACAAGATTGTAGGTTGTGTGAATAAAAGTTAGCGTTTTAAATTGAATTAGAAATGTCAAATAACACTTGTAAAGTGATGGCTGTCAGTGTCAAGCCGTCAACACCCGGAAGTTGCTCCAGTTGTTCCATTTAAAAATAAAATTCAGCATTGCCAACTTGAACAGTGATTCTTGACCACTTTGTAGTTTTCAGTTGTAGAGGTTATGAATTCATTACGCTGCAATGCAGCGCTGAAATGTAACGCTAAAAAAATTAATTGTTTTTTAGAAGAAAGTTATTTTATTGCAGAAACCCGTCAAATACAAAATTTTTATAAATTTTTTATGAATAGAGTATACTTTTAAAAATTAAATACAAGCATTATTTGTCTTTAGGAGATATTGAGAAACACTGTAGATTTCTTCTAGGCAAAAATCTACAGTAATATTAAAAGTAGAAAGTTTTTTTTTGTTTTTCGAAAGTTTGAAAAAGTGTACTTGACGGGTTTCTGAAATAAATGATTCAATTTCTTGTTGACAAATGAGCAAAACAAATCCCAGGGTGTTCAAAGTTCGACATTGATACCAGAAAAATTGAAAAATATATACATGATTTTTTTTTAATTATCATAGACAACCATGATTTCACATTTAAGATTCCATAACAATTCTTTGCAACAACTTGTGCAATAATTTTTAGTTCGAACATCTCACATGTTTATGTCTTTTTTATCGTTTATTACAAATACGATAAATCTGATCAACAGTTATACCTGTATCTGAGTATACTTAACTCAGAATCTAGACGTGGTACAATAAATCTGTTGAGGGTTTTGAATTTTGTGGTTTTACCGCAATTATAAAAAAGGTTAAATATGTCGGGTAGTGTTATCAATTTCCGTTTATACTTGCCAACTACTTGGACAAGCAATTTGTGCAAATTATCGAGAGTGTAAACTTGCCTTAAGGTTCATTAAATATTACACATCTCAGTATGCGCATAGAGATTCTAATTTTTCCAAAGATTTTTGGTTTGTTTTATGCATACTTACGTAATGTTATAAGATTCAAAGTACTTTTCTTATGCATACTTTTTCGTGGTTTGGTTGAATTTATAGTACTACACTTAGTAAAGATTAATCATAAAATTAAAAGAAAAAGTTATCGAGTAATATATGTAGCTAGAACATTTGCGTTTAAGTCAATTCTCTTGTAAGTATCCTATATTACTAAAGAAGCAAAATGCGTAGATATTTTATTTTTATTTGATATTTGTAATTGGTATTTTGTCCTCTACACAAATGGGCTGAAAAAAAATCTCTTCATTTTTATTATGATGAGCGCATCCGCTCCCTGTGTAAAATACGATTGATAATATAAGAATTGAATTTCTACAAAATGCAGTTTAAATACGAAAATATTTTTTTATTTAGGGAAAGATGTAAAAATCGGATGTATTAAGAAGCTGTCCGCAAGGAAAGATAATTGGAAATGGGATAACGCAAAAGGTATGGTACGGGTAGAAACAACTGACAAGCAATTAAATTATGTGAAAAAACTAGAGTCTGCAAGTATAGGAAAAGAAAATGTAATGGCGCAGGTAAAGGAAAAGATGAAGAGAAAAAGGAACATGGAGATTTTAAGAGGTAAAGAAGATGGGGGAGTAAAACAATTAAAAAAATAAAACTACATAAAAACATAAAAACAGCAAAATTATTAAACAGGGCCAAAGAATACAAGGCTGTATGAAGAAGAAGCGATTCTGAGTTTGGCAGATGAGTTAAATAATATACCGGCTGTCCCACGCCATATTCTCACCCTTCTAGAATTTTTATTTTTTAATAGATTTCAATGAAATTTGAGAAATAAAAATTAAGCAAAAGAATACATTTTCCGACATACTATTGAGCACCATCGAACTTCCGGTTCAACTTTCTTATTTAAAATGGAACACCCTATATATTTTTTACATATTTGGAATATGCAGATCATTCCTAATATGTATCATTGGGTAATTTTGGTTTCCACGACAATGAAAAAATACTTTTTTGTCTTTCAATCTAGAAAGCTATGAAGCTTGTATTTTCCTTCTAATGCGATAGGAGAAAATCACTATTTTGATTGTATTTTGATTTTTAACACTTTTACAGCATTTCAAATATTCATTAGGTCGTAACTGATTTTTTTTTAATGGAACATCATGTGCTTCTTAGCCTAGTTCAAAAGAAAAAAACTTTTTGAGTACGCTGATACCAAATACTTCATACTTTGTTTGAAAGTCTTTTAAAACAGCGCGGGCGTATAACCTCAATAAATCATGTACTGTTTTAAATGAAAATATTGTTATGGTATAAATCGAAACAAGGGGCATAGCGTAGCTTAAATATTATATTAAACATAAATAAATACAGACAATCCGGTGCTCATTTGTATGTCGAAAATTTCATTGAAATCGATTAAAAAATAAAAAATCTAGAAGGGTGTGCATATGGCGTGGGACACCCGGTATAATATAGACATTTAAGGGCGAAAGATACATATAACACTGTGCAAATTACACTCACAGTGTAATTAGCTGAAGTAGTATCTAGAAGGAAATATGGAGTAAGATTTTTGAAAGGGGAAAAAATAAAGTGGTGCATGTTGAAACGAGTTCAGAAGTTCAAAGCGGAGCAATGGCAATAATTAATATACATGTATCGATTAAACAGAAAGAAGAGGAAGTTAAAGAAGAATACTAACGGGGAATGAAGCATTATTGGAAAGAGAACCAAAAGGGGATGACATAATTGTCATAGGAGATACGAAAACGAAAGTGCAAAATGAAAATTCATAACAGGAGGTGAGAGCAAACATGAAAAGAGTAATGGTCAAAGATACATATAGCGTTGACAATGCAAGCGAAAATGAAAATAATGAGCGCTTATTTTAAGAGAAAAGACTTCCATACTTCCAACTTCCATGGATGATATCGGATAGGAAAGAGACGAACCACGCTTTAATAAAAGAAAAATATGCACAGCTGGTAACTAATATGAAAACGTATAGAGGGATGGATGCGAATTTTCACCACTTCGTAGTAGTGACAAAAATAAAATATTCAAGCAAAGAGTTGAGAAAACAAAAAAGGAATTCAAAAAGTTTAAAGTGTGGAAGAACGACGGGAAAAAAGGGAAAAGGCTGTAGGTAGGTATACGAGGCCAAAACAAATAAATTATTGGAAAAAAAAAGTGTAGGAGAAGGGAATTAATAGATGAGCAATGCAAAGAAGAAATGATTAAGAAAAGGCAGGTGGGAATGAGAGAACAGTGTTATTTATGAAAAACATTGTAAAAAACTGAAAAAGATGAGTAGAACGTTGAAAAGGAAATTTATGGGAGAGAAAGTTTTTTTTTTTTTATCTGTGGTGGTTGCCCAACGGGGTCTTAAGTCAAAGACTTGTCAGGACCTCAGGGGCGGAAGTGTATTTGAGTGTGTAAAGTGTTCCATGGCTTTGTTACTTCCAACCTCCTCGCCGTTTAAGGGGAAGCTCAGGATTTTTCTCGAGGGTGGTCGGTATCGACTTCAGGTATCCTTCAGTGTTGGGATTAAAATTCGACACTGTTTCCCCTTAAACGGCGAGGAGGTTTGTAAGTGCCAAAGCCATGGAACACTTTACACACACTTAAATACACTCCCGCTGCTGAGGTCCTGAGTTAAAGATATAAATAAAAAATATAAAAGAAAAGACATGAGAAACTTACAGAAATATAAATAATATTTGAGTGTGATATAGAAATAGAATAGTAATATACAAGAGTAGTGAAGGAAACTAAGTGGTAAGAAAGAAGGATGCAAGATCTGATTGGAGAGGAAGAAGAAAGCAGCATGTAGCAGTCCGAGATTCCCTAACAAGTACAGCAGAGAAGATGTGTCCGAAAAGTTCTTTTTATAATGGATGACGAAAAATCATGATTTCATTTAACCGTTGTTTAATTTTTTGTTGATATAAATCAAAACTGAAATAAATTAAAACAGACAAGTTTCAGCATCTCTTATGTATTCGAGATGTTTGTGAGAACTGGTCTTAACTTTTTCATCACTTCTTGGAATATCTTTTGATTAAATTTAGTAATGTGTTGCGTAATACGTTTTACTGAAAGGTGACTGACACCGTAAATCATCATATATTAATAAGAATTTTCGGCCAGTTCGCGTCACCACAATGAAATGAAAATTAGCTCAGGGTCGGGTTCTCTTTTTCTCTCTTATTTTGATGAAATGGTCAACTGTTTAATGTAGGTCGCATTTAATTTGTAACCACTTAATTATCCTGCTCGTACTACTACCATTATGTGATTGTTTTGCGTAATTTATTCCGAAGCAGTATAAATTTTCACAGCTCTCTGGAGCCAATAAAAATCATAATGAAATGTTTTATTTATTGCTCCAAAAAAATTTACAGCCATTAAGTAATCGCAAACACTTAACGGTACTAAACATTTATCACAGGTACCGTCGCAACTGATTCATATTTTTAGTTACGTTTTTATTGTGTGTTGTTACGTCTAATGGCACGATCATTTTGATTTAAAAAAATCTATAAAATGAAAATTGAAAACAAAGCAGCGCGTTATAAGACCAAACATCAAAAGATGAGCCGACCGGCGAAGATGTTCCGTCATTGTATTTATTTTGTTTTCACTTTTTCTGTTGATTTTTCTTACTTTGTTTAAATAGACTAGTGCCAAAGTAAACAGATTTCAAATTCAATGTTTATAATGAAGTTACACGAAAGATATCCGTTAGTTTCGCATGTACGCTTTTTTTCCTAAATCTGTTATGTTGATTTTGTAATGTTGCTCTTAGAATAGATGAAAGAACGTTATTGTTATACAATTCACAGAAGAGGTGTGAAGGTATATGTAATTTTTAAAGCTTTTTTTTAGCTTTCATAAGAATAATAACTAATTTTCATTCAACAAGATAACTTTTAATAAAACCAATGAAATGAACAAGTGAAATAAACATAATGAGGACAGCTAATAAACTTTCTATAATAAGTATAACAAAAATGAATATACGAAAATTTATACAAAAACTTACAGAATTTGAAAATATAATTAATTTATGGTAGTGTAGTAAAAGTTGACTTATCCTTGTACTTTAACAACTTTTTCAGGGCAAATATATACATTTTGTAATTATTTTTAACGGACAAGAAAATGCTTTAAAAATTTTACTTAAAAATTTACTATTATTTTGACATAACTCTTACAGTTAAAAAAGTAGAATACATTTAGAGTAGGCGCATTCCTTTTTATAACTAATTTATATTTATAATTTTCAGCCAACATAAGGTAATTTCTTTTTCAAGAAACTTTTCTTTAATTGAATCGAACAGTGTCAGTTAATCAACAACCTCAAAATCGGTGTTCTGACAGTTTGATTCGCCTCACTATTCTCACTCTCATTAGCTGCGTCCCTTTTGCGACAAATCTTACCTCAGATCATTTAAACGTCATTTCCGTTAACACGAACAAATAAGTTTGGACGAATATTTCAATCTAGCAACCAATGGGAATGCTCGAGCGGCAAGGCGGGAGGTCGAAATCTCAATTCAAACTCACTTGTTCACGCTAGCGGAAATGACGTTTGTCTGATCTGAGGTCAGATTTGTGGTAAAAGGAAAGCACCTTTTAATTACAAACTCTTTAATTACAAATTGCTTGCTATAGAGATGAACACAATTTCTTAAATGAAGCTTACATAAAAAAATTGCCACAGCGTAAGTAATTACCCAGTAGCGTCACTTAAACGTCAGTGCCAAAAAAAAAACGCCATTCTATTTGATACCCTTATGGAAATCCAGTGTAATTTGCAGCTGGGTAGGTATCAAACAAAAGAGCAAATGTGACGCTACTGTGTGATTCTTATACTGTGAAATTGTCCTCAGGCTTGCCTAACTATCTACATCTGTACAACCGAATGGAACTTTATTATACAGATTGATTTATTTGAGGAAGTTGCTACAAAAATGTGTTTGAACTGAAGTTTGATTTAACAAAAATTATTAAACAGCGCGACTTTAATATTGGTTTACTTTGACTTTTATAAAATAAAATTTTCTATTATTACTTTCCATCTGCTATTAATACTCTGCAAGTTGCTAGTCAGATTTACTTTTTATATTTTTTTCTGAGTAGATTTTATATTTTTTTGATTGCATATTGAAATACTTGTTAAGGGCTTATTACATGCGCAATTTGTCTTGCAGCAAGACATAATTTTTATTGTGCGCATGCTCATCGGTAAGTGTATATGAACAACAATTGTTAATGAACCTAAATAAGACCACTCAATTATAATACATCGTAAATATTCACATTAGGAAATTGGTACCTTTCAGTACAAACATTCAGAAATTGCTTAAATACAAACCCATCAACAAATGCAATTTTTGGTGTGCAATTTTGCATTGCATTGCATTGCATACGTATAAAACTGCCTTTATAATATCAAGAGGGTTCAAAAAATATCTAGCTCGATCTTCAAAAATATTTCAATAATCCAATTTAATTTAGAATGCTTCGATGGTCTGCTACTAATACTAATAACAATAGGGTATATTAAATTACTTTATTTTTTTTTCAAACATAACTAAAATTGGAAGTGGAAAATTTCAGTAGAAATTATATTTATTTAATAAACATCAAACTTTGTAAAATTACGAAGTAATAATAACAATATACCCGGTTTACGTGTTTGTGTGCTATGCTCAAATATTTAGAAATGCCATGTGGCTTTGTGACAAACACAACGGTACCTGCTCTATCGTAAACGGCGCACACATTGACGTAAAATAGAACTGTTAGTAGTGGTTAAACTCTTTCGAAAAATGCCAGGCATTTTATCGTCGGCCGAAACGCGCGCGTTTCAATGCGTGTTTGTCAATATTCGGCCGGTATAAAATCCCGCGCGTTCGGTTTGACGACGCAAACACAGATTAAAGCGGGTTCCAGTTATTAATATGGGGCACTTAAAAATTTAAAGGTCTGTAATTTGCTTTTATTGGAAATTCCGGCCGAATTTAACGTATAATAAATTTAAATCAAAACTGTTTCACTTATTACGTATGCCTGAGGATTCTTTAAGGAATCTGATTTACCCATATGAGTTTTGGTTCACGTATGTCATACGAGGAGAGTTCAGGAATTATTGTCTCTAACAGAGTAGCCTTTGACCGACAAATGAAAAAATCTTCTATGACCTCGTCTTTTATTGACATGACTCCACACAAAGTTTTAAGAATCTGTCTTTTTTCGTTCAAGATTTATTAATTATAATCAGTAGTGGTGTTTCAGTTTGCGTTTAATGAAAATTGGATAAAATTGAAATGAGAGATGTCATAAAATATCAATGCAAAAGGGATTTATCGCCACAAGAAATTTCTAATGATATGATCGATGTGGCGATATTGAAGCAATCCGGTCGCCCGGCAATGAGATTGCGGCAACCAGATTGCCCGAATATCGATCGTCAGTGGACACCTTTAGGTGATAGTACACATATTGTGGGAGTTCAGGTTCACTTCTTATGGAATTTTTACAAGGATCTGTAATGGCCGGACGGTGTTGATGAGAAATTATTAAATTAGTATTCAATAAAATATTGTGCTTTTTAGAAAATATATACATATTCAATTAATTTTTATCTAAATTAAAGACATTTTTTCAGGTTAGATAGTAATTAGATATAATATCCAAAAATTGCAAAAATTGAAAGAAAGTTAAGATAGAGAATAAAACAAAATCAATAAGGAAAATACAAACAATGTAGTCAAAAATTCATTTGAAGAGAGAAGAACCCGGTATTTTGCACCACGTCTAAAGCTCTTGTTAATTTCTGACTTCTAAGCAGATGCATTGATTTAACCTCACTAAGTGTTGAGTCTGTTTTTGGAATACTTAAACTTTTAATTTAAAGACGTTTCGCTTACGACTTACTTAGATTTATTATAATAAAGCTGAAAACACTCACTGAAGGAATTATTTTCTTTACTACCGAATACAAACTGTGAGGAAAAATAATTGGTCTTTCACGAAAACCAATCTGGAAATTCGCAACGAGAACATGCAGAGAGAACTGCAATATTTACAATATGGTTATCGGGCCTCGTCTTGTAAGTGACATCATAATGAACCAATTAAATTTAATTAGTTCTGTCCCACGCGAAACTTCTAAGTGAGAAACAGTATTCGCCCATGCAGTGAAATCTTAACTCGCCTCCACTTGCTGAAAAAGCAGCATTTTCTTAACTTGCCGATTTAAGGCTATTCAGAATGGCTATTCAGCGCGATAAGAATTAAAACTTTCCACGTTACGCCTAAACAGAAAACAAAGATTATATGTTGTTTGCAGTTGCGGTTCGAATTTTATCCGAGTAACTTATTATTTCCTTTCCGTTGTGAACTGAAGAATGGTTCCTTTGTTTACGCTCCTTTGTATATACCTGTGTTGTTTTTTCTTGTTTTAAATGTTTTAATTTTTGCATCGGAAATTTAATTTCTTTTCTAATTTGAAATAATAAATTTTTCTGTACAGAATTCCGGTTTCTTACAGTTGTATCAAACTTGCATGTATGGTTGCCTATCGTGACTTCTGCTAGGCGTTGTTGGTGTCATGTCGTAGGGGAGGACAATTTCTGCTTTTTTTATCAAAAGAATCCATGAAATTCAAAACAGGTTTTTCAAATAACAGGTAATAATAATAACAGCAGTTTTCTAATAAAGATTAAAACGGTAGCAACATTCAATAACAGGTAAGTAACAGGTACCAGCTTACAAATAGCAGGTAGTCACAGGTAACATTTTTTTAGCTGTTAGTTATATCTTGTTATCTGCTACTGAAAATTGTAACCTATTTTAACCTGTGTTGTTTGAAAATTACAAAAACAACAATTGTTTTCACAATTTTTTAACAATTTTTTCGCGTACTTACTACGTATACAACATTAATGCTGCCAGAGTCCTTTTTCTAACTGAATTAACTGTTTCTATAAACGTTTTTCACTGTCAGTTTATGCAGGGCGATTTTTAATAAATTTGACAAAGTAAAACCAGTAAGAGAATCCATTTCACAAATTAGAGAAGATGTTGGTAAGGTTATTTGTAATAGATTAGAATTAATTAAAAAGTTACCTTAAAAATATATCACGACGCTGCCTATGAAATACAACGTGAAGCAGTAAAACTGTACCCTAAACTTTTATTGTTATTGACCTACATTACAACGTCACTTGTATTTGAATTGGCTTCCGGTTGGAACCGCGTCACGTTGACTTCTTCTACTGCCCTCCTTTCGTTCTCCATTGCAGAAGAACTTCCACAGGGCTGCTGCTGCTGCTTCTCGTTAATCGTTGCGACTGAGACTTCTGCAATGGAGAACGAAACGTCGGCAGTAGAAGAAGTCAACGTGACGCGGTTCCAAACCGGAAGCCAATACAAACATGGACGACGGTCGCGGAAGCCTTCAAGTTAAATTAACGTCACTTGTCATACTACTTTGCATACATGAGGCTGATATCGGTGACTTTTACGAAATTTAATAGTATTTGCTAAAAACGGCTTGTAATACAGGACATAATGATCGTGTACCATTAACCAACTATCATGTAGCTTTTTAGATACCAGGTTTTCAACAATTTCCGAGTCTCACGTGATCACCCAAATTATGTTACCAAACTTATGATAATACTTATAATCAGGCTTACGATTTCGGCCCACTTCGAACATATTGGATTGTAAATTCCCAGGCTTCGCACAACACGGCATGTAGTAAATATTGTCTTACTTACATATTTTTGTGATTTATGTTAAACTTTATTTAATTATTTACTGCGATCGCGTGGCCCATAGCAAATTTTCAATATATGTTTAAATGCGACGTGGGCCGAAATTGTAAGCCTGCTTACAATAAAATACTACAAAAATAGGATAATCAGTGGCGTTACAGAATAAAATTTGTCAGAAAATAAAAAAAAAGTTTCAACGTAATTATGCAAGAATTAAAACAAATGCTTCACTGATATGAAATATGTGATTTAATATTTGTCACAAAAATAATTTATAAATAAAATCAGGCTACACACGCCTTTTTTTATTCGCCTTTTTTTTAATGACACGCAAGTATCTTACAGCGTCGTCAGTGGGAAACAAATTTTCCAAGAAAGAATTTGGGGAGACTCGGAAATTGTTGAAAACCCGGTACTATGCACTGTATATTATTTCCTTTAATTTTTCTAAAGGAACCGTTTTAAGTGCGATTAATTATTTTATGTTTACTATGTTTAACTGAACGTAAAATTTAATGCAAATTTTTGGCTGCAAGTTGGATTACAATAGGGGTCCCGAGCATCCTCGGTACAGCTATTTCGGCCCTAATTGGGGTCTCATTAGCAGAAGTGTAGCTCCATCGCAATCCCGACGACCGACAAGACAGACAAAGATAGCAAACATGTCACATAGTCGCGATACCGTACGACTGTTTTCTGACCTAAAATTTAATATTCTGCATTAAGGCCTGGTTTGTCAATCACAAGTTAACTTTAACCTTCAGTTAATTGTCATAACAACAATTGTATTCATAGTTTTTACTATGGCAACAAACTGAAAGTTAGAGTTAACTTGTGATTGATAAATCGGGCCTTAGTGTACTTGTTACTCGTAAGGTAAGTAATTATTAAATGATTTTTTAATGTATTGTTTTATTATTGCTTAAATATGCAGTATGGCGTTGTCAGAAGGTTGTTTGCGCAAACAAATTTCACTTGGCTGGTTGAGTAAGGGTATGATCTCCACTTGTAGATCATTTTCGTATACAACAGTCATATCAGTTTCTTCCAAAATCGAAACACGTTTCATTGAATAAAGAATTACATACTACAACCTATCTCTCAAAAATTTTTACTATACAGCGTGTCTACCGAGTGCCGCGGTCTTCTCTACCGTCTATAGTATATAAGATTCAAAGGAGCTAAGATGTAACTCAGTCAGCTCTACTTCATAAAATTATTTTTGGCTATACAGAGAGTTCAATAACTGAGAGCCATACCAAAGTTATGTTTTTTAAATGGAACACCCAGTATATTTTTACAAATTTCAAAAGTACGCATAACGAATAGGTAATAACCAAAGTTTTACTTAGGAGTTTGTAAGATATTGATGTTTAAGTGTAAAAAATTGCCATAATATGAGTACTTTTATCTTTGTTATTTATTTACATTTCGTCTTTAATTTTTGTAGGTACTCAATACAATATCTTTTCTACAGAAATTTCAAAACAGCTTCGATCTATCAGTTATTATGTGTACAGGGTGTTGAGTTTTGCGAATGATAATTTTTCTCAAAATTTTCAAATGGAACACCAGGTATATCTAGACTCTCGTGAAACACTGTTTTAATCAGCTTTCATAAAACGCCAAATGTATTTGCCTAAACTGAAGAGTCGTGAGACAAAAATTAATAATTTTTCTTTCTTTCAATATTGACGTTATTTAGCCTTTCTGTCCGGTTCTTCTGTTTTGATTTGCTGATAAATCAATGAATATGTTTTATTTTTTGTTCAAAGTACATAATTGAATATGTTCCTGTTAAAATAATTCCTATTTTTCTTTACTTTGAAAATATCTAAATAACGTTATAATAATAATTTAAAAAAATAAAATTTAGAATCACGTTGCCGTTTGCTAGAAAGTAGGAAAACAGTTGCTATAAATGTTTAATTGACAGAACAATTAGTCAATTAGTAGATAACACTACTTTTACAGTTTCGTATTTTTTATGATAACAAAATGCATTTTAATAATGAAGAGTTACGTGACATGACATACCTACTAGGAAAAGGCAACCAAAACTGTCTTTTGGCATCAAGATTATATTCGCAGCATTATCCTATGAGAAGACACCCCGATTATAGGGTTTTTCAAAGATTGAAAGAAAGTTTCTAAATGCCAGGAAACATTAAATACAGTAAAATGTATGTAAATATGTAAATATTTTCAAAAAAAATAAAAATAGGAATTAGTTTAACAGGAACATATTCAATTATGTACTTTGAACAAAAAATAAAACATATTCATTGATTTACCAGCAAATCAAAACAGAAGAACCGGTCTGAAAGACTAAATAACTTCAATATTGAAAGAAAGAAAAATTATTAATTTTTGTCTCACGACTCTTCAGTTTAGGCAAATACATTTGGCGTTTTATGAAAGCTGATTAAAACAGTGTTTCGTAAGAGTTTAGATATACTTTATATTCCATTTGAAAATTTTGAGAAAAATTATCTTTGGCAAAACTCAACACCCTGTACACATAATAATTGATAGACCGAAGCTGTTTTGAAATTTCTGTAGAAAAGATATTATGTTGAGTACCTACAAAAATTCAAGACGAAATATAAATAAATAACAAAGATATAAGCACTCATATTATGGCAATTTTTTACACTTAAACATCAATATCTTACAAACTCTTAAGTAAAACTTCCTAAATTTTTGGTTATTACCTATTCGTTATGCGTACTTTCGAAATATGTAAAAATATACTTTATGAAGTAGATCTGACTGAGTTAAATCTTAGCTCGTTTGAATTTTTTTTCTGTCTTATGTATTATAGACGGTAGAGAAGACCGCGGCACTCGGTGGACACCCTGTATAACTTGAATCTAATTTCTCTATTGTAAAAAACTTTTCAGTGCAGTATCATGATTTTAAGCATAATTTTTGTTCATTTATATCCCGAAAATTGAGACACTTTTTCTTTTACTGGTTTTATTTGGTCGAGCTTAGTCTGCATGTGAAGGTGGTTCTAAATTACCTGATTTTATATTATTACAAAGAGTAGGTATAATCCATTTATTATTACGATCGTAGTAGGCCGTTATTTTAAGTTAGGAGGTTAGCTATCTTAGTAAAATTAAACAGCTTAAGGCCCGATTTTTTCACTTCGAGTTAACTTTATCTGGCGATCAATTCCCATAGTAACGATTGTGATCACAATTGTTACTGGGAATAAACCGTCAGATAAAGTTAACTGGAGGTGAAAAAACGGGCCTAAATGAAGCGATTCTGTTCATATCTGTAGCAACTGTAAGATCTGTAAGTCAATTACTAAAAGGTGGAATTTTGAAATTTTCAGTATGATACGATTTCTTGTAAGTCTATAAGAGAATACCGCAGAGTAATCCTAGAAGAAATCATACCTTCCACAGAACTTCAAAATTCTATATTTTAATAACTGAGTTACAGGTTTACAAATCTTCCGGTTGCTACAGGTACGAGCAGAATCGACACCATAATTTGATGATTTTAACATACGCCAAATTGTGACAATTCAAATCAGATAGATCAACGAAACAGATTTGAAAAGTAACCCTGCCAAAATTAAAAGTGAACGTAAAGCGTTTTACAATTTATGTATGTATCTTTGGATGTGAATACACCTCGTGATCAAAAGAAAATATAGCAATATTGCCTATTTCGGAGTAACCTTAAAATCAAAATCGACATGACATTCCAAAGATATTTATAACTAGATAAAGGGATTGTATATAAATTTGGACATATGTTTGGGACAACATCAAGAAATACGTTTTATTCTATCTCTGTTAGACATACATTTAAAGTATATGTTTTCCTTCTTTAAAAGCCGGCGCATGCATGCATTTTCAGCTTCTAGACGAAGAAAGATACAAGAAAGATTGATGTCAGGACACTTGTATGCTGAACAAAGTAAACCGACTTGCAATCAGTCGAGGATTTCATCATACACTGTTGAAAATCGCATTCATAGGTGTGAAAGTAAAAAAATTGCGTTTTAAAATTTACACAGTGACCGTGTAAATTTGCCACAAAATCACATCGGCCATTGCGTATTATTTATTAACTTTTTTGTTGTGAAATTACACAAAAGTGATGAAAATAACACAGTTAAGTGTGTTTGGACCATCTGCGTAATTTTATTTGTACGGGTGATGTCAGCTCGAGCCGTCTGCATACATGTAGGTGCGGTGAAAAACGACGCAATTTTTTACACAATGAATGTGTAAATTATTTACACTAAAGATCTGTGTCAGTTTTCACACAAAAGTTGGTGTGGACCGCAAATGACACTGCAATTGTGTTAATTTTATCACCGATTTTCAACAGTGTACATGTTAGCCCACAGTTGCTGCTGTATCTCTTTTCTAGTTATAAATATCTCTGTGACATTCATTGTCAAAATTTAGTTACATACATAAGTATAGTTGCGGACAAAAAATTTCGAATGTCACTGTCACTTATCTGACGTATACACATAGGAATTTCTTAACTTTTACGTCAGTGGAATGACAGTGACATCCGAAATTTTTTGTCCGCAACTGTACCACATTCTCACTAGATTTTCGCGGAATACTACGTTGATAAATAATAATGAATCGATTATAGTTACCTGAACAAATCTTAGGAAGGATTTTGAATTAAATTTGCTAAAGTAAATTTAGTGACATTGAAAACGTGTACTGAAATTTTTCTTAAGGAAGAAAATAGAACAAAAATTAAGAAAAAACATATATTTCTGCAGTCACTTTTGAAAATACAAGTAAGTATACTAACTAATTAATTTATGTAGGAATAGGACAAAATTACTAGAAGAATTAGTTTCAATTTTCTTACAGTAAATCGCTTAAAGATGAGATGTCATCCCCGGTCCTTGGCATATCGCTTTTTATGTTATGGGTCGTCGCTTCCGAAAACGTGTCTTTCGGTGCAGCTGCTTACTCACATCTGGAATGCGTACGAAACGTGGTGAATTTTTAAAAAATTTCATTATTAATGAAAACCGAATAATAGGAATATGTACAGGGTATCCTATTTTCGATGGTATTCCATAGGTATCTTCGTTAATAATGGAAATAGAAAGAAACTGAGCACGCAATATTGGGTCAACTTTTTATGCTAATTTGAATGGCCAACTTAAAAATTCGCTGTTCCTTGCAATTTTCGCGGTACAGTTGAAAAACGAAAAATTCATCAAATTTTCAAACGCATAATTTTTTTATTTTTAAAGGTATCGAAAAACGACAAAGGCATTTTTTATTCGACTTTTAACGTAGATCATGATTCTTTAATCAAATCGCATCAAAAGTTCATAATAACCGAGATATAACCACAACTAATGTTTCGAATACCATCGAAAATGGGACAGCCTGTACTTCTTTTAAATCTTGTTCTTATATTTTCTAAAATATTTAACCGGAAGCTACATTGTTTTTGATAGAAAAAATATGTAGATGCTTTAGTTAATCCAACGAATAGTGAGCTATTTTAATGATATTATTTAGAAATGAGAAGATTTCAAGATTTTGAGAATAATGGGAACCATTTTTAGTATTATTTGCAATAGATATTTCAAATCAACAAAACTTACTTCTTATTTGATCACTCAATCAAAGCAAAACTGCCGTTATTTAATACCACTACAAAGCATTTTTAGCAGACTTCTAATGAGGTAGAGGGGATTAAGATTTTTAGTTGGTGATTGGGAGTAGTACGAACGGTAACCAGAGAAATTCAGATTCAGATTCATTTATTCGTTTGCCAGTGGCATTGAATATTAGAAAGTATCAACAATATCATTGCAGTCGTCAATTTTGTAACATTAAAAATAAAAAAAAGAGAGAAAAAGGAAAACGGCACAAAAATAGCGCAATAATCGTTACAGTGGTCACAATTGACAAGGTGGACAGACAAAATGTAAATATAAATATAATGTAAATATTCAATACTGATGATGATTTTATTTTGTCCTTGTATATTATTAAAACGGTTTTAAGCATTTTTTATTGATTTAATTTTTCGAAAATTTTAGCTCATCTAGCGCAAATGGGGTTCTAAAGTACTTTCGATTTTCTTCTATACCATCGCTATAACAACGCTAGATCATACAGATCTCCTCTGTAACAGAAATATTTACCTATTATAAAAACAATCTTCACATTGTCATGGTTTGATTAGATGTTCTTTTTCAAAACGATTATATAGTAAATCTAAAATCTAATTTCGTTTGCAAATAAGTTTTGAATTTGTGAAGGGTGGCTAATCTTCATTCAAATTGGAAAATTGCTTCTTTACATTCCTACTCGTACTCATTACAATTATGAAATGTTGTAATCCGAAATTTTACAGTATTATTTCGCTATATTTCATCTCAATGAAAAATGGAAATATTAAAAATAATAGGAGTATTAAAATACAGCGTGAGCCAATAGTGCATATTTGGAAGGTACCTAGCGTCTTTATTATTTCAAATTTTTCAAACCTGTTTTCGCTCTTACTTACGTATAGTATAGGTGCTTGATTTAAAATTAGTTATAATTGTATATGGTGATTCCTGTGTCTGGCAAACCAAAGTTATGTTTTTTTTTAATGAAACATACTGTATGTTATGGCCATCGATTTGGCTTTAAGAGTAGATCAATGTTTTATAAGGTTACTATGTACTATTGCGAGATAAATAATTGGTACGGTTGCTTTTTAAAGTAGGCTGAATTTTCAAAATTTTAGCATATTGAATTGTTCTTAAATGCTAGAATTAAAACAACGTTTATGAAAAAAATTAATATTTTATGGAACCACCATTCTGTTCTAACACATCAGAAAGCCTTCGTCTCATTGATTCTACCAATGTTCGTGTGTATTGCGGAGTGAGAGTTTCCCATGCATGTTGAATTGCCTGAATCAGTTCATCCTTATTCTGTGGCCGAAAATCATTCCTGTAAATTTTTTTAACAATGTAACTCCAAATGTTTTCAATCGGATTAATATCCGGACTTCTTGAAGGCCAAGGAAGAACTTCGAGTTCATTTTCTGCTATCCAATCTTTCACGATTCTAGCTTTATACACGGGAGAATTATCCTAGAAAATAGAATTCTTTAGTCATTTTTAACGAAATTTGAGAAAAAAAAAACACGCAACCTGCTGATACACAAAACCCTCATGAAATCTTTCTCTAACAGACGGAAGCATCACATCATTCAAAAGTTCAACATATTTTTGACCATTCAGACAACCATCTATAAAATGAATTATACCAGGGCCCTCGCTCGAAAACCAACCCCATACATGCACAGAAAATCGACCACTCTGCTCTTTATGATGCAAGTATTCCTGATTGTAACGCTGATTTGGAGGGCGGTATACCCTTTGTCTGGCATTATTTGCTGATTGAAAGATCTTTTCATCCGTGAAGACAACGGTGTTCCAAAAATCATGATTCCTGTTTACAAACATATTTGAAAACTCTATTCTCTTCAGTTTATTTTCTTCTGTTAGAAAAGGTTTTTGCGCCGCTGTCGAGTTACGTAAACCTACATCTTTTAAACGTTTCCTAGGAGTATGCTCTCCAGCAGGAAAATTAGTTCTTTGTTTGGCCTCTACAGCCGTAGAAAAGGGCTGGTTTCTCACATAATTAACAAGATCATCGTCTTCATCATGTGTTGTCTTCCGTTTACGATCCGCACCAGGAATACGGGCCAACGAATGCGTTTCCTCCCATTTCTTCTTGAGGTTCTGAATAGTGGATTTTTTTGAATCTAGATGATCTGCTACTCTTTGCAAAGACCATCCCTCTTCCAGCTTAGCAATGGCGGTTGCTTTTTCTGCTTCGAAAAGAATCTTGTAAGACATCAAAATAACTTACACTGACTTTTGACAGCAACAATTTTTATATTTTTAAAATTTAAATTTTATATTTTTAATTAAATTGATTTGTTTAATTGGCAGTATTAGAGAAATAGAATATCTTATAAGTCACGTGAATTATTTCAGCCTTCTTGGGCTTCATCAGAGATATGTACTAAAAAATTACTTTTTGAAAGGATAATAATTAAATATTACACTTACATATTTTTGAAATTTCCAATAACCCAAAAACAAACCCGTAAAGAAAACTTTTTGAAAAAATTGTCTAATACTTCGCAAAATTGAAAGGAAACAGTTATGTTTTCATCTTTCAAAATGCAAAATGTGACACTAAAATAAATAACGTAAGTAACTATGGAAACATTGAGTGAAATTAATGACAGCTGTAATTCTTGCCAAATGAAATTGTAATTAAATTGATTTGTTTAATTGGCAGTATTAGAGAAATAGAATATCTTATAAGTCACGTGAATTATTTCAGCCTTCTTGGGCTTCATCAGAGATATGTACTAAAAAATTACTTTTTGAAAGGATAATAATTAAATATTACACTTACATATTTTTGAAATTTCCATTAACCCAAAAACAAACCCGTAAAGAAAACTTTTTGAAAAAATTGTCTAGTACTTCGCAAAATTGAAAGGAAACAGTTATGTTTTCATCTTTCAAAATGCAAAATGTGACACTAAAATAAATAACGTAAGTAACTATGGAAACATTGATTGAAATTAATGACAGCTGTAATTCTTGCCAAATGAAATTGTAATTTCAATTTCATTTGGCAAGAATTACAGCTGTCATTAATTTTTAATTTAATAATTTATTAATTAATTTAATTAATAATTTTGCATTTTGAAAGATGAAAACATAACTGTTTCCTTTCAATTTTGCGAAGTATTAGACAATTTTTTCAAAAAGTTTTCTTTACGGGTTTGTTTTTGGGTTATTGGAAATTTCAAAAATATGTAAGTGTAATATTTAATTATTATCCTTTCAAAAAGTAATTTTTTAGTACATATCTCTGATGAAGCCCAAGAAGGCTGAAATAATTCACGTGACTTATAAGATATTCTATTTCTCTAATACTGCCAATTAAACAAATCAATTTAATTACAATTTCATTTGGCAAGAATTACAGCTGTCATTTATATTTTTACTACGAAATCGCATAAGCCAGAAAGTCCTATTTAAATAGGGAAAATCTGCCGTACCAATTATTTATCTCGCAATGGTACCTAGAACTAATAGTTTTTGAGATATTGACATTCAAATGTAAAAAAATTGTACTTTTTGGTATTTAATAGGTCAGATGTTAATTAGATTTAGGTTTTCAAACATACAGTAATATCTACTACATAATCTGTCTGGATCGGAAAATAGTATTCATTTTGAAAATATTATTATTAATTTGTGCAGGGTGATTGAAAACGCGTATGTTTATTTTACTTAGTTATTTTAAATGGAACACCCTATATAATATTATTAAATTTAATACGTCTTTGACTAAGCTTTGTAGTAATATAAGGTTCCGTATGTGTTACACATCAAACTTACACACAGTAAGACTACAAGTTCTAAAAACAGCATTTATTCGAGCTTTCAACTTTTTTCTTTGTTGATAATATCGTTGATTTTAATTAGAAAATCTGTATTCAATGTTTGTAGCTGTTAGTTTGTTAGAAATAATACCCATTTGAATTGTAACATAAAAAACGGTGTAGTTAATTTTTATTTAAGCAACATTTCCTGATTGTTTTAAATAAAATTACGTAACACAACACAACAATATCAATAATAATAATAATAACAATAACAATTGCTTTAACATTAAAAATAATTAATGCAAAAATGTTGTGAAGCGATCACTTAATGATAAAATATAATTTTGTAAAGAATGTCACGGTCATCGTTTACAACATTTGCTAAATTAATTGTTTTTAACGTTAAATCAATTGTTATTGTTATTCTTATTATTATTTTTGATATTGGTGCGTGGGTTGTGTTACGTAATCTTATTTAAAACGATCAGGTAGTGTTGCTTAAATAAAAATTAAGTATTTACAAATTAAATGTCGGTCGCAGCCGCCACCCCTCCCCGACAAGTTCTATGAGTTTGGGGAATTTCGTGGGTAAAAATTTAAAATAAGTATCAAATGAATGAATCAATCAATAATAATTAAAATTATCTTTGGTTGCCTGTCTCTCTTATTTTGTAACAAATTTTACACAAAAATTAACGTCGTGCCATTCGACTCTAAGAAGAGACGTGCAGATTTAAGTTTATGGCCAACTTTAATGAATTTGTATTTAAATATGTACTCAAACACGGTTTTAATATTACAAATTAATATTTCACAGAATGTGTATTATTTGGAATGAAAATGTATATGACACAAATATTGTATTACAAAAATCAATAAAGACTGTTTTAAAAAATTAAATACTTTATTTTTTTCTTGAGATAAGGGGGATTAATTATAATTAAAACAAACTTTGCAATTGATTATTTAAGTATTTCGTATTTTTTCGTGAATTGTGTTACATTTTATTATTATATACTGCGACCGCAGTTATTTTCTGAAGAATTCGGAAAGCTACTCGGCTGATCATGTTTAAATACAATCGAGGAACAACAACGCTGTAGTTAAATAATTTAATAGACTGCACGCTTTTCACGCGAACGCAACGTCTGCGGATAGTTGTGTCTGTTAGTAATCCGGTTCACATTCAAAACAGGTGTCGTGTCTGAAACCGATAAATCAAAAATAACTAATGAATCCAAAAAGGCCTCCATAACCGTTCCTTTGAATCATATATCAATCGGCAAGGCATGCCTAAAACTCTATAAAATCAAGCCGTAATGGCTGAAGGGAATACTCCGTGAAGTAAGAGAGATGGATTAACGAAGGCATGATTCGAACGAGAGAGATACGAGAGATAACGGCGCATGCTCTCGAGTAGGTATGGCTATCAGCCTTTAGATGCCGGATAGTTGTCAAATGCGTTCTTTGGCGATGCGACGCATGCGTTCTGAGTTGACGTGTGAGCTTTTCTTGGCGGGTGTAACCACTCTGAAATAAGCTGCGGCTGACTGTCATGGCACCGGAAAAATAACGAGTGAACTAAAACCGTGAGTGTTGATAGTTTTTCACAGAACGAGTGAGAATAAAATCTTTTACTCGGCCTTTTTATGGTTCTCCTTTGTGATCGTATGCATTTGAATTTACGGAAGACGGGCATCGCCGCCGGCTAACGCACTTCGTTTTATTATTGGTAAGTCGGCAATTATTCTTTAACTTTTTCTTTTCTCTTAATTGTTCGCTGACCGGTTAAAGTTGCCATAGATTTTATTTGCCAGATTTATGCGGCGATCGACGATAGTGCCGGGCTATATTATTTGCCTAATTAAATCTCCGAATAAACATTAATAATTTTATTGCCTTTTAATCGCATTGTATCTTTAGAGCGCTTGGCGCTACTTAACATGATCCTTTAAATCAATTTGCATTTGCATTTAATACTTCAATACACGACTACCATATACTTACTTATTATACCAATAAAGGCAGATACAAATAAAATGAAAATGTAAAAAAAAGATTTCGGGAGAATTAAAGAAAATATTTTGGTTTACGTGGTTCTATTTTCTCATGTTTATCACAATGAAAAAACTTCAAAATAAATTGGTATTCATAAAGAAACCCTTTTGAGTGTTAATTTTAATTAGTTTTATTATTAAATACATTAAAATAAATTCAATTAAATTACAATAAACGTATAAATTTAACTAAAACCGCTAGTGCCACTATAATTAGATGTTGCTTTTTTGTGACTAAAAATAGCCATTCCTCAGCTATATTAAAGCTGCAATGGTGATGTTACATTGTGTTATATACAGTAGTGATCAAAATATTAATGAAACACGTATAATATCTTTAACTAATAAAATGAAAAAAGTAATCCATTTAATTAAGTTACAGTGATAACATTTATTTTAAATAAAAAAGGTGATAATACAGCTAAAAAAATGTTATGATTATTTGTTGGGCAAAAGTATGGAAACTTCGCTTGTCACCTTTCTCTATCTATCCCATCTAGCAATAAAAAGCTCGAGTTACGTCGTTGTTAGCTAGCAATTGTCATTTGAGTCATTAAAGGTGCTGCCAAACTGTGGTTTGTTCAAATTTTATCTAAGGAATTGCATAAGGTTAAATATTATTCTTCAGATTAAAAAAATAAAATTGTACAATTGTGTAGACAAGGAAAACGGCATTGTGGCATTTCCAGACAGTTATCTATTTATGAAGGAACAGTTTCAAAGATAATTAAAAAATTTAATCAGAGAATGTGGGGTGAAATCTTAAAGATCTCGCAAGGCATCTGTTAGAACTGATAAAAGAATCAGAAACTTATCTGTGCAACATCCTTAAAAGACTGGGTTGCAGATAAAAAATGAAATCTTGAATTTTGTAAATGAATCATGAAGGACTGTACGTCGTCGCTTGAATCAAATGAATTTATTATTTGGCGGAGAACCTGCTAAAATACGTTTGCTATCGAAACGTAACAGAAAAACACACAATCATAGTTATAGGACACCTGGAAAGTGAAATATAACATTTTAGAGTGATGAAAGCAAATTTTGTCTATTTAATTCGGATAGTATACAGTACGTGAGCAGACCTAAGTGCCAAAAATTTAATCTAAATTTCTAACGTGGAATTCGGAGGAGTTAGAATGGTATGGTTCTGGACCAAGCCCGATTGTAAAAATAAATGATATTACGGACTGTTATGTTTATAGGGACATACTGACAACTCACATGTTTCCGTATGCTGAAGAAATGCTATTTCGTTGGAGGTTCCAATAGATAACAATCCTAAACATGCTTCAGCCTTGGTAAAAAACTCGTTTGTCGACAACAGAGGTCGACAACAATGTCGAATTACTGAATTGGCTTTCGCAGTTACCAGATCTCAATCCAGTTGAACATCTCCGACATTAATTATATTGGATTGAAGATTAACTATACAAATTTCTCAAACAAGAAATATATTGTTGAAAACAGGACGAAATATTTCAGTGGACTTGTATGCTAAATTAGTTGTTAGTAAGGAAAATCAATAAAGTAGTAGTAGGGCAAAAGGATATGCAACAAACTATTAATAAAATTTAATCTATTTTTAATTGTACTACTTGTTGTTTATTGTTACATAGTTGCATAAAGCTTCAAATCAAAGTAGAAATAAGTAAAATATCTGGAAAATTTGTTATGTTTTTACCCCCACATTGAAACGTGATGTTTAATAATTAGATTTTTAATTCAATGTTTGACCAAAAGTTTATGTCATTTAGTACTTTAAAGTCATGCAATAACATACCTAAATAGGTAGTACTAAAAGACTAACACGCTTATTTTATTATTTGCGTTTATTTTCTTATCAACATAAACTGTAAATGTTAAGGGATGTTTCTTAAGAAAAATCTATGATATTCAGAATCGGAAATTTGGGTACGGAACATAGCAAGTTTGCTTCGTTTCGGTTCGTGGAAAACTAATTGCCTACGGCGCGGCGCGGCGGGCGGTGGCCGACATCGAAAACAAGTGGGCGTGATTAGTCAAATTTCTGTCTTTATTTTTCTAGTGAGTTCCCTGTCGCACGCATTATAATAGGATGTTCAGTTGAACATTTACCGAATCTGTATATAAAGTAGGTATCAAATTTTAAATTTAAATTAATTTTCCTCAAAAACGGTTGAGATTTTTAGAATAACCCGCACCAAACGTATTTTAAGTAAATGTGACTAATAAACGGCAATTATTTGTTATCATTGGTGATGCTATGAAAAAATAATTTCATTTCTTAGTAATATTAAAAACTGAAATAAAAATTTGTCACCTTGTATCTCAATAAGGTCCGATTTTACAATCGTCGGATAAGCATTATTCTTAGAGTAACGTGACGTAGGTGTGTCGTAGATATGGAGGAACATTAAAGGATATTCGGCGAACTGTTATTCCGTCCTTATTCCACGATTGTAAAACTGAGCCTAAGTTGCGTAACGTTACAGTTTTGTCATATCCCATATTTCTAAAACAATCTGTATATTGTGTTCTGGCCGATTGTAATGTGAATCTAATAAATGCGAACAAGAGATTACCATAAGACAATTATTACCTTAACGAATATTAATGATAGAAAATATGTTTTTCAATATTTGTTGATTTTGACAATAATTATATCTACATAATTGTAATATTTATCAGAATCAGTGGCGGCGATTGAGTGCCAAAACTGGGGGGAGGGCAAGAATTTGTTATTATAAATTGGGTTGGCTGAAGGGTACTATAATAAAAGGAAAAATAGTCACTGATTAACGGTTTATTCCCATGCCTACAATTGTAGAGACAATTGTTTCTATGGGAATAAACCAAAGATTAAAGTCAACCATTCACTAAAATACCGACCCTTAATGTCTTCTTTAATTATTATTTCATTACTTAAAGCTGGTCCTTGTCTGATGAAAATTGTATCACAAGTTCTTTAAAACGGACACTGAAAATGCACTACCACTGTCAAACGATAGCGAAACGTTAAGTGGTGGTGCATTTTGAGTGTCCGTTTTAAGGAACTTGTGATAAAATAGTTTATTATTTGAGTTAAAATACAAAATTGTAAACTCCATTCATTTTTGTAATTGGCAACTAATTGTGATTTTTTTTGGTATTGCATTGGGTATTGCATTTAAAGTAGGATTTAAAGTTTTGTTAATCAAATTATCGTTTGTCACAATACAGTTGTCAATTGCAAAATGCAATTTTCAAAAATGACCCGGTAATCCATTACGAAACAAACAAAGAACCATTTAGGTATAATACATGGAAAAGCATGGAAAGTAGCCAAAGATCCAAAATAACAGCACAAAATTGAAACCAACAAAACCTAAAACTAAAAGTCCCATTTACAAGATACGAGAACTAAAGGAAAAGTCAGGTTTCAATGGTAAAAGTTATTAAAACATGTAACTTAAGTTACTCATTACAAAAGAGAATGTACTTTAAATAAACTTTAAACACATAATGTCAAAGTGACAGCCAAACATGCTAGTGTTAGCTAGAGTCCCTAGATTTAATTGACATTTAACTTATTTGGTAGGGTTCGCAAACAAACATTTCAGATTTTACATTGTCTGTAGTGTCTGTACAGGGATCACGATGAATAGAATTCTATTTTTGTGACGTCACGTAAAAAATACGATCGCCTTGAAAAATGAAATCACAACGAATTCTATTCTATTGTCTATTCTACAGGGTGTTAAGAAGTATGGAAATGGTAAATTCAATCCATCATGATCCCAACCTCTCACGTGGAGGCGAGCGCTAGGCAATGTGACGTCACCAAAATAGTATTCTACACATCATGATTAGTTTTCATTTTTATAAATCTGTGTCTCATATTCTGTAATTCAAATACTTTTGAAACACAGCATTTATGTGAAAACTAAAGAAAAAAAGAAGATAAAATTTCAGAAAGGAAAATTGAAATTCTAAGTGCTTTTGTAAATACAGGGTGCTGCATTGACGACCGCAACATAGGGAACCCCATATTAATTTAGAGGTGTTCAAATATTGGCTTCCGTAATTACTTTACAGCAAAATTCCATGTAGGTTTTTTAAAGTACTCTTCAAGATGAATCTGTCTATGCAGTTTGAGAACTTTTCATTTGCTCAGTTTCAAAATATTTTGAAAGATTCAGTAACCAAATTCAGTTTATATCATAACTAAAAGCACGGCTTTGATCAGTGAATGTTAAAATAAAGTAAAGCAACTTACAAAATTTGACAGAAATAAAGCCAGGTTACTTTGATGTCTTCCAGTCATTAATTTTAACATTCACTGATGAAGGCCGTGCTGATAGTTTGATATAAATTGAATTTGGTTACTGAATCTTTTTAAAATATTTTGAAACTGAGCAAATGAAAAATTCTTAAACTGCACAGACAGATTCATCTTGAAGAGTACTTTAAAAACCCAAATGAAATTGTCTGTAAAATAATTAGGGAAGCCAATATTTGAACACCTCTAAATTAACATGGGATTTCCTATGTTGCGTTCATCAATGCAGCATCCTGTATATATATATATAATCAAAGCCCGCTTCTACCAGTTAAGGTGTGTGGTTACAATACCATCATTGGTATACGAATTTGAACCATTCTTTCTAGTCCTGCGCTTTTAGTTTACCTTCTTCCCATGTGCTTCCTTTCTTCGCCAGCAACTCAGTTATAGTGTTGTTCCATGTCTTTTTCGGTCTACCCTTCTTCCTCTTCTTGTATATTCTTGCTTTCCATACGTCCAACGCTTGTCTTTCACCTCTCATACATTGCAGCCACCAACTCAATTGCTTTTCCTCGATGTATGTAGATAACGGTTCTATATTCAGTTTTTTTCGTACTTGTTTGTTTCTGATTCTGTCCTTTTTGGTGACACCTTTGATCTTCTTCAAGTACTTCATTTCGGCTGCTTGTAGTTTACTTTTAATGCTTTTAATGACGCAAAATGAAAATCACATAATGCCGTCAATGTACTTTCTCGCTAAGTTACCGAATTAAAAAAATACAATAAGGTATGTGGGCCAAATAACGCCACGTCCACAAACACGCCATGCGCCATTATAAAAATATATAAAATTTGCTCGTTGCAGCCTTCTAGGTTCCTACCATAGAAAACAACGCACCATATAAAACTATATCAATTTGTTTTATTCAAACATAAGCTGTGCTTATTTTCAACGTATGGTTTCGGTTGCTAAATTAACTGAAGTCACTGAATATTTAAGGAGTAATATCTTTATTTATCTGTTACAAACATTGTGTTTGTTGCCGTCAGTATACTTTTGGCATGTATAAGTAGTTTAAGTCTATATAAAAGTTTTGATCCGATTAAAATCAGGTATGTGAGCCAAATAACGCTACGTCCCCAATTACGCCATGCGGCATTTTTCTCAATTCTAGGAAAGCTATATAAAATTTGCTTATTGCAGCATTTTAGGTTCCTACCACAGAAAAGAACGCACCATATAAAACCGTTTTATTCAAACATAAGGTGCGATTATTTTCAACGTCTGGTTTCGGTCGCTAAATTAACAGAAGTCACTGAATATTTAAGGAGCTTTTATTTATCTGTTACAAACATTGTGTTTGTTAGTGTCAGCATAATCTTCGGTAAATATATAAGTAGTTTAAGCCTACATAAAAGTTTCGATCCAATTAAAGTCATTCAATAAAATACCATTGGTGTTATTTAGAACTTATGTTCCCAATAATGCCAATTGAACTTCCACATAAAAGTCTCCTTTTCTAAAAGTTAATATTAGCTGCTTTCTTTCGGTGAAAAGTTTGAATCGTGATTCGAATAATTTTTCGTTACCCGCTATGGATCTGAATACATTTCAATCCAAACGGATCGTGAAATTGAAAGATTGAAAGGGGAAATGGGATTACCGATCGGAATTGAAATTTCACGAAGATCCATTTGCAAGATAGCATCCATCTTTGAATCTAAACGCGTTATGTTGCGTTTGGATCAAACGAAAGAAAGCAGCTAATTACATACACATATAATTTAATCTATGTACTGTTCTATTATGTTCATAGATTCAGTTAGGTTAGAATTTGAAATATTTTGAAAAATGCTTTAGGTGCCAGATTCAATTAAATTAAGTAAGGCGTTATTTGGTACAAGTATCTTATTTCATAAGTGATCACCAGGTCAAACAGATAGAAAATTTAAGGGATCGTTTTCGAACCCTATCAGATAAATTAAATGTTAATCAAATCTAGGGACTCTAGTATTAGCTAAGACAAGAAGTTATACATAATGTACACACATACATATAATACACATGAGATACATAAATGAATCTGTATTTCTAGTGTGTTTTTGTTTATTTTACGATTAAAAATAAAAAATTATATAAATGTGTATTTACATTTTCCACACTAACTTATTATTACGCTATCTTAATTCTGTTTTGCATTAAACAGAAAGCTTTTAGGATTAGGAGTCGTTAAACTTGAACGACCATTTTCATTTTGTTCTATTTCATTATTTCACATACATTATTTTAATTACAACGGGCGCTTGTAATTATCATAAAAACCTACGCGATAACGGGTATAAATATTTAAATACGTGCACCTATATTTGTCTGGAACGCAGCTGCATACTAAAACTGCATCGGCTAATCACTTCGCTAATCTTCTGGTTACAGTTAGGTATATTGACATACCAAATAAGAAAATGACTTGCAGAGGTTTTCACGTTCAGATACTTATCTTGAGTGTGCGGGTGTATATTTTAATTGAAACTGTAAAGAGACCATAATATACCATGCGATTTATTAAAAAAAGGCGCGTGTGGCCCTTGAAATGTCCAAACTTACGTCTTATACACGATCAAACAATTTGCGCAACAAAGTGTGTTGTGCAAACATTTTGATGATGTATGTTCGCGTTTGAGTTGTTGTGCAACAGTTAAATGTACAACACAGTGTTGTACAACAGAAGTTTGCGCAAATTGTTTGACCGTGTATGGACCCTATTAGATATGATTACTTTTAAAACAAAATAATTTTACCAATGTTAATGTTAAAACATCACAATCAAAGTTCGAAATGTTGTATTTCACTTGCAAAACATAATTGCATTCTTCTTTTTAATTTTAAACTGTCTGATACAAACGATTCTTGTTAATGAACAAGAATGAACAAGAAAGCAATCTGGTCATAATTTTAAGACTATTTTAATATCAGTTCGTTGTCAAATCTGGATATTAATTGTTATAAGTAAATTTATTTAGACAAACGTTTGGAGATTCCAAAGCCAACTTTGGCATGTTTTCAAAAAATGGCACGGTACAAATCTCTGAGATGTTGAACATATTTGCAGAAATACGCAAATTTTCTTTGGCGAAAACGTTCTCGTCAAAATTCACGCGCTGCAAAATAATCTAAACGTTTGAAGTAATCAAAGTTTAATTTATTTTGCTGAATATAGTTCTTAAGTTGAAATTCTTTCATTAATGTCGGCCTTGGATATTAGGAAATTGTCCAGTTTGCATATCATTAAAAAATATCGAGAATAATAACAGTAATCAAGTGTAATTGCGATAAGCGTTAAGAGTTTGCCTCCCAGAATGAATTTTAACTACTAAACGCTTACATTTTCCTATTCGTTAAAAATTGTCTTGACACATGAGTATTTTTGGCATTTGCAAAGACAGAATTACCTATTGTGTTTCTACACTGCTACTGCTTTCAAAAAGAGGAACAAAAAATGTAGCATATCGTTAAAAATAAACAATTTCGTTTTTAACTCAATCTACCTAAAGCTTTATGCAGCATCTTCTCCATCTCATTTGTATATTAGAACTATTGAGTGGATAAATTGTTTGATTAGGTGTTAATTATTTAATTGCAATTGCAATACTTTCTTTTCAAATTATTATTACCATCGGAAAGTATTTTTACAAAAAAAAAGAAACTATTAGCTACTCGTTGCTAATACTTTTATTAGGAATCATATTTAATTCTTTCTTAGGCTATATGCGAGTTTTATTTATTGCGGTCTTTTAGTTTCTTCATTGTTCTTACTTTAAGCGTAGAATAAATCCTTGATTAGGAGTTGTTAATGTTGCCTCCATTAATTTCCATCCCATATATTGTGAAAGGTTATTTTGCTGCCATAAGAAATGAATGCTGTCTTGTCCTTACATATCGGTATCTCGGTGCTTTTTTATATTGATTTAGATTTCTTCATTTGACATTTTTCTGTCATGGTTTATTAATAGTTTCTTGTGTGATGCTAGGAGAGTTTTTATATTTCCTCTTGAATCTGTGAACTATGTTATGTAGAATACTAACATCGTTTCCTTTCAAGAACTTGCTTCGTCCTAACTTTTGTAGTTTTCTTATCCCAACGGATTTTGATAGGGGCAAGCCTGTCTCTTTTCTTTTAAGTTTTCATATTTTCTATTTCTGTCTATGTATAAATATTATTGTACACCTTTTTGTGATATTTTGATTAAATTTGTTGAGGTCATACTTTAACGTGGGGAATTTGCAGTTGATAATGCCCGTTTAACACGACTTTTGCCCTCCATTTACACTAATTTAATGAGGATAAAAAAGAAACACTTTCTACACAATATAATCACACTTATTTTATAATTGTTTCGATAACACCTTATGAACTCTGTTGGTGAAACAATTTCACCAGTCTACTTTTTAGGAACTAGACCTGTTAAAGTTTGCATTTAAAGGTTATAGTCAAACTGTTGTAATTTTTATGGTATTTATTAAAGAAACCACAGGTTTAAATAAATTATTTGCGAAATATGGTAGGCGCAAGCTCCTGTTTACCAACTTTGACTCCGTTATAGTTACCTTAGAAATTGCTTTCAATTACGACCCCAACTTTACAGGACTGTATATAAGAAACATTCATTAGGTATTTATTATTTTTACTGGAATTACTTTAATCTTTAAATTCCATTTCATACTTCTATGTTTGGTTGAAAAATTTCCTTTGTAATCGCTACGAACAAAAAATTAATTACTTAATCTTAATAATCGCAATGAATAAAAGCAAGTTTTGTTTGTATACGAGTATATTTGTTAAAATTTATGTAAAGACGAATGTGTAACTGTACTAACTATTAACAGAACGTTACGCTGTCAGAGCACATTAAATATTAATACTTGAGGTACTCTTAAATTACTAGACACCAAATGTTGTAGGTTTTAATTAACCTCCACGTGAAGCAGCGTTTAATTATTTTCACTAGCTTCTGGCAAAGAAATAATGAAGAACGTTTTTCAATTTGTCGGGAGAAACATTTGCGATTGCCTTTTGTCACAGTTGTTTAAGAACATTCCGGAATTCGTACGGTATAATTTTGTTGCCTTCTAAAGTTTCACATTTTAAACACTGAAAATTTTAAAATGTAATCAATTCGTTCATATTTCCCTCAATTATGTTTTTGTTTTCTTACATTTTAAAAATGTTTCATACACAGAATTTTAAAATTAAAACTCTGTATAGATTTACTTTATCGCTATCATGCTCGGCGTGACGTTACATGCGATAATAAATTAATACGGAAAATTTTATGGGTGCTATTGTTACTGCGTTGTAAAAATGGCACGTGCATGTTGTGCTGTGATAACAATAATTGATCTAGTTATGGTTGAGCGCGCCTAACCGAATTCAATTGCGTTGTATTGGAAAATGAAGAATATTATCTGAAAAAAATACATTAAAAACCCATTCATTTAGAAATATTCCTTCAAGTTTCAAGTGAAAATTCAGTAAAAATATCAGTCAGAATCTATACTTTGAAGGAAATTTATGGGACAAAAGCGAGTAAAATAATTTTGACTTTCAAAATGATGAACCAAACAAATCAAAAATTAAATGTTCTATTTCAAAGACGAGAATTAAATATTAAAACAAAATCCTTGCATCGATGATATACCATATGTAAACCATTATGTGTAACAGCACTCCGCGCAATTGACAAGAAAAAGGAAGAAATACAATGGGGCATACATGATAAAAGCAAAGACTGTTGTAGTCAACTATGTCGTCTCCATTGCAGTCTTGGTCATTAATAAGCTAATACAATATACAGGGAATTATTTTAAAGTAAAAACATATGCAATATGATAGACCGAAAGCGGTACAGGCACGTAAAGGAGATGGAGGAGGCCTTTGTATGTTCTGGCCCTTTGCGGAGGCGTGGTATTTAATCTAATGGTATCTCGTTCGCACTTCATAAAGTTTAATCTTCAATTGTCTGCGCCCTTTGCTCTTATTGAATTTCTATGATTTTAGATTTAGTCAGTTACTGGTATTTCTTCTCTTGTCTTATCAATAATACAGATTGCTCTGAATCGCAGATCAGTTTTATACTCGGTGCACATGTATGACTTTGAATTCTCTTTTTAAAAGTTGCTTTGGGAACTTGTAAAACGAAAACTACTTTTCATTTGAGGTGTGGAACCTTAAACTAATTTATTGAAAAATTACTTTATCTGATTCTACCCAGTATTTTTGCTGAAATGTGACTAAAATGGAAAAACGTTAATGTTATTCAAATATAGTTTGGTTTGATTTCCTTAAATTTTCCGATGAATCGTTGCCCTGGCATTTGAGTTAAAGTATGATGAAAGTTATCATAATCACAGTTTAATCATAAAAATTTCCTATTCTATAAAACTACTAAAATACGAGGGCGTATTTTTATGTCATCTTCCTAGTCATGAAATAAAAAAGCGACCATGTCAAACCAATTATTAAAAATTAGCTGTGACATTTAACTAGAAGTATATGTGCTAAGTTGTGTTTAATATGTGCAGTTTATAGAGATTTAGGAAGGTTTATTTATTAATAAAATGAGTGACATTTAGGTGGAACATCGCATAAAGTTCCTGACAAAAGAAGGCAATGGCCCAAAAATTATTTATGAAAGAATGGTTGGTGTGTATGGATAAGATGCATAATCTTATTTTCAAGTTAAATTTTGGTCTAAACTCTTTCTCTAACATTCTAAAAAATTAAAAAGTGAGCTTTGAAAAATTATTAATATTATTTTAATTACATTGACATGGAACTTCTTAATAAGTTTATTGAAAGTAAAGAAACTACAGATACAATACTTTCGATGGGATAGAGAATCAATTATCGATGATCCAAAGTCGGGACGATCCGTGAAAGCTCGAACTGAAGAGATGGTTCGTAAAGACGATGGGGGTCTGTACATCCGAGACAAGTGTCCTAAAAACTTTGCATTCCGATTTGGATATGAAGAAGATGTCTGTAAGGGTGAATTCCCAGATTGCTTACACCTGAGCAAAAAGTGGTCAGAAAAGAAAATTCTGAAGAAACTAAACTAAACTGGAATTCATGAGAACAGGTTCATCAAGGCTCTCCACCATCAAAAAAAGCCAAAACATAATTTTCTGCGAAAAACTGATGGCAACAGTTTTCTGGAATGTTGAAGGAGTCTCGCTTAATGAGTACATGCCGAGGGGGTCTGACATAAATGGGAAGCCTATGGAAACACTTCAGAATTTAAAAACTCTTGTGGAAGAAAAACGCCCACATTGTAATACGAAAAAGAATATGTAGCTGCACGTTCATAAGGCAAACAAAGTCCAGTAGATAAATAATAATCTATGGCTGAATTCATAGAGTTAAGGCATCAACTTTATAACTCTGATCTAGATCCGTTAGACTTCTTTTAATTCGAAAAACATCTCAGGAGAAAGCATTCGGCATTTATGGAAGCATTGAAAGAAGTTATTGGACAATATTTTGCAGAGTTGCCGAAGGATTCTTTTTTCTGAGGGTGTGGGACAATTGGAAAAAAGATGGAAGTGTTGAAGTGGATTACGTAGAAAAATAAAGGGTTTTAAATGTGATACGCTGTTTTTTTCATCCACAAAAATCGCCTTCTCATTTACATTTAATTCACTACTAATTCGTATTATATTTTGGCCAAATAATAAGTGATAAATTGAAGATGATTTGCCAGAATAAGACAATGAAATGTGTGCATTTATTTTGAAGGGAAGGTGGGTTGTAGCATTTCAAAATAAATTTGGTCAAAAAAAAATTTAAAGAAAAACTGAAAAACTGAAGATGATCTGGTAGAATTACAAATTCGCAGTTGCTTACAGTAGTACCTAAGCATGAAATAACAATGAATTTAAAGTTTAGAACTTCCATAAAATAAAAGGAGACAGCTAATTAACATATAATCTTAGTAGTATTTGTGTTATGATTTTCGACTTTCTAAGAAAGTTTCATTGCTCAGTCGTTTTAAAATGTTAGTAGATTTATTACTGTTTTATATAATATGCATATTATTCGGAAATATTAACAACTTTTACAAAGAGTAAACTTGAGAAATATATTACATAATTTTTTTTTTGTAATTTTGTATTCACTTTTACATAACAATATAAATTAGAACGAGATGTCTTTGGTTTACTGAAAATTTAAAATGGATGGGAGCTTTTTATTTTCTCCGTAATATGTAAAGCTCCTTTGACGCGATGATAAATTTGAGTATAAATTCTCGCAAATAGGGCCGAAACGCCTGTACAGAGGATGCTCGAGGAATCCACTGCAATCAAAACCGCGACTTACAACAAAATTTTTAAAATTTTCAATGTGCTTTGACAGCACGCTTGGCCGCCTTGTGTGGGATGATTTATTATGTAGCGAACTAGCTGCAATTTGCCAATCCTAATGAAATGTTAGGATGTCGCGATTGAAACATTTCCGTAAATTTTATGTCAAATTTTTACGTAATTTTTTTAGAACATTCAAATTCTATTAAATCTTTCACGCAAGATGCATACAGAAATAATAAAGTTATCTGTTTTCCCGTTATGAATATTTTCTACGGAAATTTTTTGTGAACTTTTAACTAAAATTTAATATATGTATTAATATATAATTTGTATATACCGTGAGAGCAATAATAACCCAAGCCAAAGATACCCTTATCCTTATCCTTTTTATTGCTCTCACGGTATAATCACAAGTCAATTTTAATAGTTTTGGTCGTGACATCTCGCGACCGATTTTTGACGTAACTTGCAACAAAATTTTAAAATTTAACCTTAACTTTAGATTTATTACCATAGTAACAATTATGAGAACAATCGCTATTATAGCAATAAACTGACGGTTAGTAAAGTTAACTTGTGATTGAAAAATCGGGCTTTAATGAGCTATTGAGACTGATTGTGAATCATTTTACTTAGGTCACACATTACGGATTTATTTTACGTAAATTATCCACTGCGGGTATATACATTTATACAAGTTTGTAGAGTGCGTTGCAATGTGTTAGTGTTGTCACACATTCCTTTGCGAAATTTTACTTGTCACCGCCTGGCGCCTACATATAAATCAAAGAACGTTTATAGAATTCTTACAAGTGCACTGAATTTATTTTTGTAGAAGTATCCTTGGATTTGCTCAGCTTTTTCAATGTAATTACAATTTATTTGGCGCGCTTAAATATAAACCTTTAAGCTAAGTGTTTACACCTATTATTAAAACAAAATAACAAGCAAGTATATATTAAAAATCGTGTGTATGAACCTGGGAATGAATCGGTGAAAATTTTTAGTGAACTATTTTAATTATTTTATAGTTATTTGCATACCAGAGCCGCGAAATCATTCTTTAACGTTCCGAGAGAAAAATTGTCGCCGAGGCCACTTGCGGCCGAGGCAGGACAATCTCGAGGACGTTAAAGGATTTCGCGGGCAAAGTGTACACAACATTTTTTGGGCGACCGTATAAAACTTTTAATTTTTGGAATTAAACCCGTACTTTTAATTTTCTTCGTAAATAGAATGACGGTTTTCATGTTACCACAGAAATGAGATAAATTCAATGTGCGGAAATGTGCCCTTTAGTTTAACGGCCGTTACTACTAGTAACGGCCACGAAATCGAATTTCGCGGTCTGCGCTGCATACGCCACATGATTAATTCGCGTACGGTTGCCCAACGGTGGTGATATTTAAATTTGTTTAATTTTTAGGTTTAGGTTTAGTTTTGTTTAACAATTTATTCTTGATTTAAAATTAAAATATTTGTCGAACAAGAGTGCCCGTTTTCGTTGTCGAAAGTATCTAACTGAAAATGTATGTGTTTCTTGGTTTACGATATACCTCTTCTCCAAATTACTTAGACAAGTTATAATAATAAACAATATTCATACCGTCTTAGTTTAAGAGTTAGCAATAATATTCATTT